>JAOTQJ010200484.1:0-55034 GCA_025642045.1 Solanum sejunctum | reverse complement strand
AAGCAATTTACAAGAATAAGCAAGCAAAAATATAGTCATCAAAGCAAACTAAAATTAAAGCTAAGGTCCTCCCAATAAAGGGATTACATCATCAATATCATATCCAATCATCCCTCTACATAGTAAAATTTTAGCAGGGTATAGATCATACTACTAGCTCATCCTCAACAAAAGAAAAGAAAGTACATAGTCTCATCATAGCAACATAAAGTAAGAAATCCAAGACTTATCCTCGAAGCATGAGAAATCACCAAAATCTTCAAGTGTCATATCCAACACTAGCCACAAAAGGATGAGTAAATGTGTCGTCGTCTATCCTTACATGGTCAGATCATGTAGGAAAGAGTATGCGTTAGTACATTGGAATATACTAAGTATGTAAGTATACAATGCATCATGGAAACGTCATATCATAATAACAATATACATAATCATAGCAATAGAATAAAGATAACAACTGAATGATCAATGCACTTTTAAATCATGAATGTATGCATTTAAAAATATTTCATAACCTAGCATATATACATATGTGGAAATAGGACTATAATCGACAATAAAACCATGTTGACTATTACAAAAAATCCTGATGTTCCCTCTACATTAGAGAAAGGGGAGCCTACTTGCCAAGGTAGATTCCACCACATACTAATAGGCTCTCCAGTATGGTATGTGTCATATGCATGTGTAGACCCTACCCTATAGGCTCAATCCAAGCATAGTGAGTATCCTAAGTCTAAGGATCCACTAGCATAATACTATATAAACACATAACATAACCCTATGGTGGCACATAGTTATGAAATGAGAGGATTTATATAAGATTTCATGAAAGATCATACTTTCATAATTTGTAAAATAGGTATCATAACCTCATAATCATTTCATATCATAAGCATTTTCTATATACATATTCTCGTTAAGTGTGCGTATACTCCCTATCTTCTCATAATTACATAAGCATTAGGGACTTAGGTCTCCTCATCATAATAATAATAAATATACTTCCATACTTGAAATCCTATTTATAAAAATTATAGCTTAACCATAGGAAATTTGAACAAAGTATGGGTCCATGAATAATTTCAATTAAAATCATAAAATTACAATAAAAATTATGTGGGATCATTGCAATTGAAAACAATTTGAATCATTAGAAGGGAACTCATACCGATTCATAAGCCCTAATCAACATATACATGAAATACCTTGTAAAACAATTGAAAATTGCACAATTCATGTAAATCATCATAATTTGTATATAATTGAGTAAAATAATCATGTAATAATCACAATCCAAGCAATTAAAGTGAAATCATGAAGATCCATAAATATTCATGCTTGAATTTGAAGAAACATGAGTGTTTTTGAATTTGGCTTCATAGATGGATAAGTGCATGGATGAAGCTTGACCAAGTTAAGGAAGAAGCTTTAGAAGAAAACAAAGAGTTGACCTAAATCTCCATTGACAAAGTTTAAATCCCTAGTTCTTTATGTGGAGGTCCCTTTAAGAGAAAAGACTTAGAAAGAATTTGAGAATAAATGGATTAGAAGGATTTGATGTGGTTTTAAGAGAATTGGAAAGTTAGGGTACTTACTAGGGTCAAAATGATGTAGTTTAGGAGTCAAATAGGTCATAAATGATCAGAAATCCCTCCATTAATATTCTACCAGAGCCCTGTACAAGCCTACTCTACTATAGACTGAAGTATGAGTCGTAACTTAGGGTTTTAGCCTCTTGAAAATTTGATCCCAAAATAGTCACTGAATCTCCATCTTCGCGACCCTTTCTATGACCATAGTTCCTTTTACGGATCGTATTTCCCACTCATAAATAACTCTCCAGGCTTGGAAAATTCTTCACCTAACTGGCCCTAACTACCACCCTATTTGATGATTATAAATCAAACCACGATTCTTAGGGACCCCTCTTACATTGACTCCACATTTAGAAAAATTTTAAACTTGGCCCTAACTACGACCCTATTTGATGGTTATAAATCAAACCATGATTCGTTGGGACCCCTCTTACATTGACTCCACACTTAGAAAAATTTTCAACTTGCCAAAGCCCTATCTACGACTACTACTTAGGAGCCATAGTTCCAAATATAACTCGTAGAGCGCTTTCTTATACCAACTTCCAGTGTTTAAACTTTTACCAAGTCCTGGACCAAACCATGAAACCTGTCTATGACTCGTGGAGCAAACCACGAGTTGTGTGGATGGGATCATAAGATCAGTCTAATTTCAACTTTTCTACAACCTAATCCATTTATCAAGCTTTCCAATGTACGTGTTGTTACAGTTTGGAAACATCATGAAAAGTTTCTTTAAATATGATTCCATCAATGATCTCCATTATATACATGTGTCATCTTGATAAACTGAATGCTTAAATTGCATTATCTTGGACCCATCTAAGTTTACTCTAAATTTGATGAACTATGTCTTGTTTGAAAAAGGATATTTTACCTAAATGTTGCAAAGGCTATTTAATGATGATCGAAGGTTTATCATGAATGACTTAAGTTAGTGAAAGGTTTTTCTCACCAAAAGTGATGGATTCAAAATTGTGAAAGAACAATTCTCATATCTTGAATCACCAAAGGTTTTCGATGAGCTATTCTACCAAATGATGTATTATATGCCTCAAAGTTTATAAATGATTAAGTATGTTAAAGTATTATTTCATGGGATTTGAATTAGCACCAAGTGAGAATTGAGTTGGGGTTTGAGAAAGAAATCTTGGTATCAATTTCCTGCCTCTTTAACTATGTGCCACCATAGGAACCCTCGTAGGCTGGGCTAGTGGATCCACAAAAGCATTAAGGATAAATAAATGAATGAACGAATGAATATTAATGAAGTTCTACCTGGTAAGAAGTTTCCCCTACCAATGTAGGGAGTTATGTTGAATTATATGTTATAGCTCACATGGTCTTATATGTTAGTTATAGTCTTATCCCACATATGTATGACCTATTTCAAATACTTACATGATTTCAGTTGCATTTATCTGATGCATTATTTATTCATTATCATCTCTGTTTTACTTACACTTACAACTTGAGCATTCAAATTACTCATTGTACTATTTGACCATTATTATATAACATTCCTACATACTTAGTACATTCAAGTACTAATGCATACTTTTTTCTACATGATCTCACTATGTAGGGATCAACATAATTCCTCCTCACTATGTAGTGAATCCTTTGGTTCGGGGACAATATCCTATTTCTTTAAAGCTTAGATTATAATATGACTTTGAGACTTCCATTATTGTACTTTTCTTTCTACTTTTATTGAGGGTGAGCTTGGGATATATCTTAGCCCTCCCCCCTCCCCCTTTGTGCCAAGTCTAATGGTAGAGGTATCATTAGACATGTATGAGTTAAATATGATTTAGTGCTACTGTTATGATTGACTGTACCTTAGTCTCATTCCTTTTGTTTTTGCTTTAGCTTATAAGTCAATAGCTATGAAATGCTTAATGAATGCTAAGAGTCTTGTTTCAGGTATCTATGGATTTCTCATTCGCTATGTCACATTTAGGCCCTAGCCTTGGGTCGTGACAAGAAGATAGGGATCATAGTCTTCCATGTCTGCTCCCTGGTGGAAAACTTATTTCTGGACCACCAAATTTTATTCTTAAATCCTTACAAATCATACATATTTGGCCAAGGTTTTAGCTCTAACATTTTAATCGTTAAGCCTATATCTGGTTTCCCATCCCTTTAAAAGTAGATCACCACATAATCCTCAAAAAGGTCTACTCAAGTGAGTAGTTTATTAAAGAGGTCTACTTAATTCTAAATAGAAGATACCTATCATGGGTCCTTGATACCACTCATAGGATCATCGAACAATTCAAATATAAATCAAGTATATAGACATCCCACGTACTCAATCCACCTAGGACTTTCCCCATGATACTTCATGCTTAATTTCAGGTTGGAGCTTTTGGGAGCTTTATCAACATCGGAGAATTGCTCGCATTTATATAACCAATCCTTCAACTTTGTTCCATCAAAATTCAGAAACTCTATCTGATACTCTTGAGTAGGTAACTGATAACTATAGTTTTTATAAGATGTAGTGGCTGGAACATCTGCTTTCCTTGGTCTTTCGGAGGAATTTTCCACACTAATGATATATATAAACTAAATTCCCTGAACATATGTCAAGGGTATAGCCCAACAGTGTAAGGGTTCAAAACTCACGTTAGCATCGTAAGTTCAAGCCTGACTAAGGGTATTTTTAGAAAAAAAGGTTAGCGAATTTTGAAGCTGATTTTTAATCATTAACATGACCAAAACGACATTGTTTAGTCATAAATTATTTGTATATTTTAAATTCCTAATTTAACAGTAAATAAATAAAAAAAACTCTTTTTCTAGAGATTTAATATTTGACCTTGCTTTTGTCTTCATCTTCTATGGCTGACGGCTCTCCACTTCCATTCTTCATTCCTTGCCTCCATCTGACCCTATTCAACTTCCGTCAGCCATCAGATGGCGCTGGTTGTTGTTGTTTCTCGCCATCTGTTGGTGGTGATACAATAATCACTTTTTCTTTAGTCTCCATTCAACTACTCATAGTGGTAAGTTCTTGGTGAAAGAACCCCAAAACGGGTTCGAAAATATGCCTCGGTAGTTGTTCAAATTCATAATTTTTATGTATCTCAAAATCCATACGTGATAAATTTGACCTTATATTCTTGTTCAAAAGGTAAAATTGAGTGGAGAATGGATATAACCTAAATTTTAGAGAACCCATAGCAAAAAATAAATTTTGCTAATTTTGCAATTCCAATAGTAGTCCGCGATTGCTCCATGACTCAAACCCGTCGCGGAGCAGTGTAATTTATTGCCAGTTTTGTAACTCGGTCCAAGGCTTTGGGGCCTTAGACCTAAGCACTCCCATATATGAAAATACCTATATTTAGCCATATTTCACCATCACATCATACAAGACATTCCCCAATACTCTCTCAAACACTTAGACAAATACTTCACCCCAAATTTCAAGTACCAAATCTCATCTGGATCTTAAGGATTTCACTTAAGTTTTAAGTCTTCATTTCCAATCTTCATCAAGAATTCTCCAAAGTCAAGGTATGTGGGTTTAAACCATTACGTCCTTTCACCCATGATGCCAAGCTTCCCTTTTGCCTAAATTACATGTTTCTAAGTTGATTTTACGTATGGGTTTTTCTATTATGAATTTGACTATGAACTATGTTGGGGTTTTGTAAAAGTGTGACTATTTATGCATGTTTTGAGCTATGAATTTTAGATCTATTTTAAGACTTGATGAAGGTTTTTGATGTATATTTTATGAGGGTATTACTAAATGTTGGTGGGTAGTTCAACATTGAATTTCCTGGCATGATTTCACTCTTAAATTGCATGGTTTTACACTATTATTGCACACCTACCAAGTATTTGATAAAATGTCCGGTTAATGTATCTTGAGTTGTTAAAGGCCTAATGCTTGGCACATGAGTTAAGTGACTTTATAATGATGAAAGGGGTAATATGAATGTGTTGATTTCATGATATATATCTATTGTGTTGTGATTTATCCATAGGCAATTGAAGGATGATGCCTTAATCACCTTGGATGGGGGTGGTAAGCCATCAACCAATTGAGGAGTTGGCACCTCAATCATCACAGATGGGGGTGGTAAGCTATCAACTACTTGAGGGGTTTTGTGACACCCTGTAATATTATGATCTTGTATATCCATGTTTCAAGCCTCATTTTGTTAGGTTGGGTGTGTATAAGGTTTATGGGAAACTCCTAGTACCTAAGTGAGTTCAAGACTTCCCTAAAAGTTGAGTTTTAGGTGATGGTTCATGTAAGGGTCAACTTTAAACTAGCATGATTTTTAGAAAATATAGAACTAGGTGGCCCACGAATGTCAAATAAACTCCCTTTGAGTTAGCTTTGCAATGCACTTGGTGTCACTGCATTCTGAGATCAGATGAAGGAGTTATAATCATTTTCGTGAAGCCTTTCCGTGCAGTGTTGTCACGTGGATTGCTTGACTGCCAGTATGGCCTTTGACAGGCCATTTGGCTAGCTGGGTTTAGAAAAGTCCATTCTTGGCACTAAAAAAGGTGACATGGCATGTGGTACAGGCCGTGTGGCTAACCACTGACCGTGGGGATAGCGACAAGGTCTGCCAAAGGGAGCTTATTGGACTTGAGAAAAATATGGCAAAGGGTGGTGCCACGGGCATGGTTGATAGGCAGTATGGAGTGTGATAGCCCATGGAACCTAGGTAAGTAATGGACTACAACATTTTATTATCTAAGTGAGGTGTGAAGGACCAGTAAACGGTCTGTGTAACACCACACGGTCCATGAAGTGGTCCGTCAAAGTGATGAGACTTCAATTTTTCCAAGTTTCCCAAGTTCCATTTTCTTTAACTAAGGCACTTCACACGGGCACTCCACACTATCCATGGAGTACCAAATGACCAATCAAGTCTCCAATAAGATGACACTTTGCCAATATTTCCATCCGTTCACTTATGGAGTCTTCATAAATTTTAATTACTCTAATGCCCTTTTTAGACTTCCAATGCTATCCAAATCTACCTAAAAGACCTAAACACTATTCGAAAGGATCAAACTCATTACTCTCATCTCAAATACACTCTCAATTCTCTCAAAGGCCTCCATAAAGCCCCAATTCAATTTCAAACAAATTCAAGAACAAGATTGGATTCAAAGATCATTTCCAAGCCTTCATTCTTCCCAATCTCAATTCCAAGCAACTCTAGACCTAAAGAATGTGGGTTTCTTTCATGCGTTCCTTTTACCCATGATACCTAACCCTCCTTTTACTCAAATTGCATGATTGAAAGTTGATTGACAAATAGGTCTTAATTATTATGAAATTCACTGCACACTAAGTTAAAGCTATGTGAAATTGTTATTGTTTGCTATGTTTTGAACTATAAACCCTTGATCTATTGTAAGATTTAAGGAGCGGTCTTGATGTATGTTTCTTGAGGATGTTGGAAGGCATTGATTTATGGTTTTACAATGGATTTTCTTGCATGATTTCATCTATATATTTCATGGTCTTATACTAGCATTACGCACCCTCTAAGTATTTCATAAAATGTCTAAATGTAGTTTCTTGAGGTGTTGAAGGTCCAAAGAATGAAATATAATATGATTGATAGGATTAAATAAGCTTATGTACATGATACACT
Organism: Solanum sejunctum; assembly: GCA_025642045.1. NCBI lineage: Eukaryota > Viridiplantae > Streptophyta > Magnoliopsida > Solanales > Solanaceae > Solanum > Solanum sejunctum. The sequence goes on along the minus strand of JAOTQJ010200484.1, from coordinate 47,797 downwards.
CTATATATAAGTGTTTCATTAGACCATACCCAATCTGGGGGGTCTAAGAACCCAAATAACTGAGATAGGGGTTTGTACTCATCAACCGAGGAAAGGGTTCGTACTTCTCTACCTAGATGATGCGGTGGCATAATCACTAATCAATATAGGGGTTTGTACCCATCAATTGAGGGAAAGATTTGTATTTTTCTTCCTAGGTGATGGGACGGCATTATCACCAACCAAGTGAAGGGTTAGTACTTCACCACCTAAGTGATGGGGTGGCATCATCACTAACCTCAAGGTGTTTATACCTTGGAAATATAGCATAGTATATTCTTCACGTATGATACTTTATATGAGCATGAGTTATTTAAGCATGTTTTTCTTGTGCATTGTTCATGCATGCCATCTTTCTATAATATGATTATTGTCCATTGCTATGCAGTTTGATCATAATGTCAATTTTTTGTTGTATTGCATCTCACATACTTAGTACATTCAAATGTACTAATGCATGCTCTGCCTACATGATATCACCATGTAGAAATCAGTGCTCAAGTTGATCATCTGCCTCCTCCACATGGCTAGTTAGTGTTATTCTAAGCTTGTTGATGAGTCCTCCATTTTGAGGACCTTAGTCTATCTTGTTATTATCTATGTATTGAGACACTGTCTTATGTTCTATTGACTATGAGGGTGAGCCCAGTAGCTTTGTCTTGGCCCCCACTCTATCTATGTATTCAGAGGTTTTTATTGGACAAATTGTGTATTTATGATATGAGCTATGACTCCTTGTCTTTAATGTTGATGTTTTGACAAGCTATCCCTTATACCCTTTTTCCTTATTGCTTACTTTATGCCTTTTATTTGCTTCCGCAACCAAGGATGTATAATGACATGTTAAGAGGCTTGATTAGGGTTCCTTCGGTTTTACCATTTGCCATGTCACATCTATGCCCTAGGATTTGGTCATGAGAAACATTGTATCAGAGTAATAGGTTCATAGATCCTCGAAGTCCAACACACCGTGTCGATTAGCATACTATTCATAGTTGTAAAGTGCGCCATGACTATGAGTAGGAAGCTATGAGACATTTAGGAAATGTTTTCGTTCTTCATATTCTAAGTCATGCTATAGAGTTATGGTGAGCTTTTCCTACCTAAAGATTGTTCTTTTCAATGCTAGATCATGCCAAACATTAGAGGAAGTCATGCCCGAACCCCCGAGGAGCAATTTATCAATGGTGAGCTCTGAGATACTCTTACTATGCTTGCCTAAGTGGTGGACAACCAAGTCCAACAAGGGGCCCAAGCCCCTCATGCTACTATCACGGGAGCTAGGGTAAGAGACTTCATAAGGATGAACCCTTCGATTTTCTATGGATCAAAGGAGGAGGAAGACCCATAAGAGTTCATTGATGAGGTCTACAAAATATTCAATATCATAGGTATTAGGCCAAATTAAAAGGCAGAGTTAGCGGCATACCACCACAAGGGGGTAGCCCAAATTTGGTATGATGAATGGAAGGGAAGAGGGGAAATAGTTTTGTGATACTTTGGTAGGAGTTCAAATTGGCTTTCCTCAATCAGTTTTTCCCTCTAGAGCTTAGGAAAGCAAATATGGTGGAGTTTATGAACTTGAAACAAGGTGGTATGAGTGTGAGGGAGTATGCCCTCAAGTTTAATCAACTTTCAAAGTATGCTCCTCATTTGATGGCCGATTCTAGATCTAGAATGAAAAAAATTTTGATGGGGGTCTCCAACTTGGTGAGTGAAGAATATAAGTCCACCTTGATAATTCGTGACATAGACTTGTCTTGGTTGATGACATATGCCGAGCAAATGGAGGAGGAAATATTGAGGATAAGAGGGGCCATGGGGCAAAGAGGGCCCATTTTGGGAGTAAGTTCCAAAAGGGTACTAGAATTCATCAAGGCCAAGAGTCTCATCATGCTACTAATAGGGGGTTTGCTAATGGCCTCCATAGTCCTCATGGTGATGGTGTTGTAGCTCCTAGTGGTGTGTGTTCTAAATGTGGGAAGAGTCATAATGGCTCGTGTTTGAAGGGTTTCAATGCATGCTTTGCTTGCGGGGAGCTTGGTCACAAAAAGATAGATTGTCCAAAAAACTGTGGTAAGGTTCGGGATGCAAATGTAGTTCTATTTAGTGGAGGTGGTCCTCAAGGCGATGCCCAAGGTACAATCAATTTTTTGCTATTCATGGGAGGCAATGGGCTGGTAAGGTTCACGATGTTGTTACCGGTATATTAAAAATCTTTGACTTTGATGTATATACTTTAATTGATCCGAGTTCCACTCTTTTATTTGTTACCCCTTTTGTTGCTAAAAATTTTTCATGTTAACCCTGAGTTGTTGCATGAGTCATATGAAGTGTCTACTCCTATTGGTGCCTCTATTATTGCTAGGAAAGTCTATAGAAGTTATCCTATTTACATTTTAAATGAGTTGATATGTTATCTTGTTGAATTAGACATGGAAGTTTTTAATGTCATTCTTGGGATGGATTAGTTGCATGCCTACTATGCTTCTATTGACTGTACAACCCATAGGATCAAGTTTCACTTCCCAAATGAACTCATCCTTGAGTGTAAAGTCAAGATGTAGTGGTCAAGGGTAGATTCATTTCATGCATTAAAGCCCGTAAGTTAATCTCTAAAGGGTGTCTTTACTATCTTGTGAGTGTTAAAGATGTGGAGTACAAAAGACCTTCTATAGAGTCGGTTCCAATTATAAATAAGTTTCTTGATTTCTTCCCAAATGACCTTACCGGTGTCCCTCCTGAAAGGGAGATAGACTTTGGGATGGATCTCCTTCCCGATACCCAACCCATCTCCATTTCCCCTTATCGTAATGCCCTAGTAGAGTTGAAGAAGTTAAAAGAGCAATTGAAAGACTTGTTGGAGAAAGGAATGTTTAGACCTATCCAATCACCTTGGGGTGCCATAGTGTTTTTTGTGAAAATGAAGGATGGCTCACTTAGAATGTGCATTGACTATCGGTAACTCAATAGGGTTAGTATAAAGAATAGATATCCTCTTCCAAAAATTGATGACTTATTTGACCAATTACAAAGGGCTACCTTTTTCTCTAAGATTGATCTTCGGTCTGGGTTCTATCAAGTGATGGTGAGGGAGTGTGATATTCCTAAGATGGCTTTTAAAACTAGGTATGGGCATTATGAGTTTGTTGTGATGTCATTTGGGTTGACTAATGCACCAGACATCTTCATAGACTTAATGAATAGGATCTTCGAACCTTACCTTGATTCCTTTGTTATGATCATCATTGATGATACTTTGATCTATTCACATAGTAGGTAGGAGCATATGGGTTATTTGAGGGTTGTGTTGCAAAGGTTAATAGAGGAAAAATTGTATGCTAACTATGAGAAGTGTGATTTTTGGTTGAAGGAGGTTGCATTCTTGGGTCATGTGGTATCAGGGGATGGTATAAAGGTGGATCCTAAGAAAGCCAATGTGATTAGGAATTGGCCTAGACCATTGACCCCATCAGATATTAGGAGCTTCTAGGGACTTGCAGGTTACTATAGAAGGATCGTGAATGGGTTCTCCTCCATTGCTTCCCCTATGACAAGTTTGACTCAAAATAAGGTTAAGTTTGTTTGGACCGATGAATGTGAGAGAAGATTCCAAACATTGAGAGGTTTGTTTTGTATTATGATGCTTCTAGAGTGGGTTTGGTTTGTGTGCTAATACAAAATGGTAAGGTCATACCCTATGCTTCTACGCAACTCAAGGTGTATGAAAAGAACTACCCTAACCATGTTCTTGAATTTGCCGCCGTAGTATTTGTATTAAAGATTTGGCATCATTATTTGTATGGGGTGCATGTTGATGTCTTCACCGATCATAAGATCCTCCAATATATCTTCACTCAAAAAGATCTCAACTTGAGACAATGAAGGTGTCTAGAACATCTTAAGGACTATGACATAAATGTGCATTACTATCCCGCAAAGGCAAATGTTGTGGCGGATGCTTTTAGTCGAGTGTATATGGGTAGCCTTGCTCATGTTGATGGTGGTGATAGGGATATGGCTAGGGAGGTGCACCAATTGGCAAAATTGGGGGTTAGGTTGGATGGAGTAGGTAATGGAATGGTTTTAAAGAGAAAATCCTTGATGAGGCCCATGATTCTTTTTATTCTATCCACTCTGAATCCACCAAAATGTATAGGGATTTAAGAGATGTGTATTGGTAGAGAGGCATGAAGAGGGCATTACCAAATTTGTTTCCGGTTGCCTTAGTTCTCAACAAGTCAAAATCGAGCATCAAAGTCCTGGTTGCCTAACCCAAGACATAGAGATTCCTACTTGGAAGCGGGAGGTGATTAATATGGATTTTGTGGTTGGGTTACCTAAGTCTAGAAGAGGTTTTGATTCTATTTGGGTGGTGGTTAATAGGATGATGAAATCAACTCACTTTCTACTAGTTAAGACTACATATGGGGCTGAGGAGTATGCAAGGTTGTATATCCATGAGTTAGTTAGGTTACATGGGGTTCCTTTATCCATCATATCGGATCAGGGTGCACAATTCACTTAACACTTTTGGTGTCTTTTCAAAGGGGTCTTCGTACAAATGTTCACCTTAGTATGGCCTTTCACCCCCAAACGGATGGCCAAGCTGAAAGAACCATTCAAACCCTTGAAGATATGCTTAGAGAATTTGTATTGGAGTTGAGGGATAGTTGGGATGACCATCTTCCTTTGATTGAGTTCGCCTACAATAATAGCTATCACTCTAGCATCCGAATGGATCCTTTTGAGGCTCTTTATGGGAGGCATTGTAGATCACTAGTGGGTTGGTTTGAGGTTGGACAAGTGGCTATATTGGGACAGATTGTAGTTATAGAGGTTCTTGAGAAGGTTAGGATGATTAGTAAGAGGTTGAGAACGGCCCAAAGTCACCAAAACTCCTACACCAATGTGAGAAGAAGAGATCTTAAGCTCAAAGTGGTTGATTGGGTCTATTTGAAAGTTGTTCCAATGAAAGGTGTCACCCGTTTTGGTAAAAAGGGGAAGTTGAGTCCAAGATTTGTTGGACCTTATGAGGTGATGAAGAGGGTTGGCAAGGTAGCTTATGAGTTGAAGTTGCCTAGTGAAATGAATTTGCTTCATTCAGTGTTACATATCTCTATGTTGAGAAAATGTGTGGGTGATCCTAATGTCATTGTACCTCTTAATGTGGTGCGCATTGTTAAGGATAACTTGACGTATGAGTAGGTTTTGATTCAAATTTTGGATAGGCAAGTGAAGAGATTAAGGGACAAGGAAGTGACATCCGTTAAGGTACTTTGGAGGAACTAATAAGTCAAAAGTGCTATATGGGAGGCCAATGTAGACACGCAAAAGTGGTATCCTTATCGTTTCCACTCCACTCAAGCCTAAGGTAATAATCCTAAGTCCCTATGCGATTTCAAGTCTTAATTGTTGGCCTTAAGCCATTGCAAGCATTCGTGTTTATATGGGAAAGGTTTTATGGTAATTTTGATGTTCATGTTAAGACTTTTGAAAATTATGTTTAGATATATTTGTTGCATCTGTGTTAGGCTAAAATCCTTATGGCTACGTTCCTTGTGTACGTTTCTTTTACATTCGAGGATGAATGTTCCCAAGGGGGATATATTGTGACACCCTATTACTTTATGCTCTTGTATATCCATGTTTCAAGACTCATTTGGGTAGGTTGGGGGTGTCTTAGACTCATGGGAGACTCCTAGTACCTAAGTGAGTTGAAGACTTTCCCAAAAGTTAAATTTTGGGTGATAGTTCATGGAAGGGTCAACTTTAAACTAGAATAATTTTTAGCATATTTTGAATCGAGTGGAACACAACATTTCAAATGAAATACCTTTGAGTTAGCTTTGCAAAGCACTTGGTTTCACCACATTCTAGGGTCGGATGAAGGAGTTATGATCGTTTTCGTGAAGCCCTCCCGTGCAGTGTTGTCACATGGAATGCTTGACGGCCAGTGTGGCCCTTGACGGGCCGTTTGGGGTAGAAGGTGTTGGAAAAGGCCATTTTAGCACTAAGAAAGGTTATATGGCCAGTGGCATGGGCCGTGTGGCTCACCACTGACCGTGGGGATGGCCACAAGGTGTGCCAAAGGGAGCTTGTAGGACTTGGGGAAAATGTGGCTAAGGGTGGTGCCATGGGCATTGTTAACGGGCAGTGTGGAGTGTGAAGGCCTGTGACACCTGGACATGTGGTGGCCTGCAACATTTTCTTGTCTAAGTGAGGTGGGATAGACTAGCAAACAGCCCGTGTAACACCACACGGTCCGTGAAGTGGTCCATCAAAGTGATGAGACGTCAAATTTTTCCAAGTTTCCCAACTTTCATTTTTTTCACGAAGGAACTTCACATGGGCACTGCAAATAAACCATGGATTGCCACATGGCCAGTCAAGTCTCCAATGTGGCAACACTTTGCCAATATTTTCTATTCGTTCACTTATGGCATCTTCGTAAATTTTAATTTCTCTAATGCTCTTTTTAGACTTCCAATGCTATCCGAATCTTCCTAAAAGACCTAAACACTATTACAAAAGGTCAAACTCATTACTCTCATCTCAAATACACTCTAAATTCTCTGAAAAGCTTCCATAAATCCCTAATTCAATTTCAAGGAAACCCAAGAACAAGATTGGATTCAAAGATCATTTCTAAGCCTCCATTCTTCCCAATCTCAATTCCAAGCAACTCTAGACATAAGGTATGTGGGTTTCTTTCATGGGTTCCTTTCACTCATGATACCAAACCCTAATTTTACTCAAATTATTTTATTTAAAGTTAATTTATAAATGGGTCTTGATTATAATGAAATTCATTGTACACTAAGTTAAAGCTATGTGAAATTGTGATTGTTTGCTATGTTTTGAGCTATAAACCCTTGATCTATTGTAAGATTTGAGAAGGGGTCTTGATGTATATTTATTAGGAGTGTTGAAAGGTATTGATTTATGGTTTTATAATAGATTTTCTTTCATGATAGCATCTCTGTATTTCATGGACTTATACTAGCATTACACACCCTCTAAGTGTTTGATAAAATTGCCGAATGTAGTTTCTTGAGGTGTTGAAGGTCAAAAGCATGAGATATGATATGATTGACTATATAATTATGAAACAAGATTATGTAAATGATATACTCTATATATAAGTGTTATATTAGACCATGCCCAATTTGGGGGGTCTAAGAGCCCGAATAACTGAGATAGGCATTTGTACTCATCGACCGAGGGAAGGATTCATACTTCTCCACCTAGGTGATAGGGAGACATTATCACTAATCAAGATGGGGGGTTTTACTCATAAACCAAGGGAAGGATTTGTACTTCTCCATCTAGGTGATAGGGCGGCATTATCACCAACCGAGTGAAGGGTTAGTACTTCACCACCTAAGTGAGGGGGCAACTTCATCACTAACCTCAAGGGCTTTATACCTTGGAAATCTAGCTTGGTCTATTCTCTATATATGATACTTTATATGCACATGAGTTATTTAAACATGTTTTACTTATGCATTGTTCATACATATCATCTTACTATAATATGCTCATTGCTTATTGCCATGCATTTTGATCATGATGTTGATTTCTTGTTGCATTGAATCTCACATACTTAGTACATCCAAACATACTAATTCATACTCTTTCCTACATAATATCACCATATAGGAACCGGTGCTCAAGTTTATGATCTTCCTCTTCCACGTGGCTAGTTAGTGTTATTCCAAGCTTGTTGGTGAGCCCTCCATTTTAGGGACCTTAGTCTATGTTGCTATTATACATGTATTAAGACACTATCTTATCTTATATTGACTATGAGGGTGATCCCGATAGCATCATCTTGGCCCTCGCTCTATCTATCTATTTAGAGGTGTTTGTTGGACAAGTTGTGTATTAATGATATGAGCTATGACTCATTGTCTTTGATGTTGATGTTTTGACAAGCTATACCTTAGTACTTTGTTCCTTTTTTGCTTACTTTATGCCTTTTATATTCTTCTACGACCAAAGATGTGTAATGATAAGTTAAGAGGCTTGATTGAGGTTCCTTCGAGTTCCCCATTCGTCGTGTCATGTCGAGGCCCTAGGCTTGGCTCGTGACAGGTTGGTACCTTAATCACCTTTGATGGTGGTAGATATTCATAAACCAATTGAGGTGTTTGTACCGCAATCACTTTAGATTAGGGTGGTAATCCGTCAACCAATTTAGCGATTAGTACCTCAATCACTTCCGATGGAGGATATTCATGTCCATCAACCAATTTAGGGGTTAGTACCCCAATCACTTCTAAGGGGTGGTCTACATTAGATTACAAGTACTAATTTATTTGGTCTATGATGATGGTCTATTCCTATATATGTTATATGTTCTATATATAAGTATGTTTACTTCAAGTATCATTCATGCATGCCATATTGATATATGATCATCCATTGCTTTATTATGCATTTTGACTATTGCTTAATTATGCTATCTGACTATTGCTTATCTATTGTTGCACTACATCCTACATACTTAGTACATTCAAATGTACTAACACATACTCTATGCGTACATGATGTTATCATGTAGGAACCGGAGCCCCAATTGATCACCCTCCTCCTCCATGTGGCTAGTGTGATATCTCTCAAAGCAAGTGGGTGAGTCCTTAACTTTGAGGATATACTTCTCTTGATTTATGCTATATATAGACTCTCTTTTCTTTGTTTTTTGCTTCGCCTATGAGGCTAAGCCTGGTTACTTGTCTTAGACCCCGCTAAGTTTTATGTTTAGAAGTGTTATTGGACAAGTTATGTAATGATGCTATAACCCTTGACCCTCTTTAACACTATGATATTTTATGATATGAATGATGTCTCTTAGCCTCATATCCCCTCTTTATTATCTCTTATTGTTATTTTATTGCTTTCGCGACCAAGGATATGTAATGATATGATAAGAGGCTTGATTGGGCTGTGATAAACTTGGTATCAGAGCACTAGGCTCAAGGGGGTGATGCAAATATGGTATACTCAATAGAAGAAAGAGAATGGGAACAACAATATGGTTTTATGAGAGGATTTTAAGGCGCCTTTCCTCAATCGGTTCTTCCCTCATGACCTTAAAGAGGCTAAAATGATGGAGTTCATGAACTTGAAACAAGGATCTGTGAGTGTATGGAAGTATGCCCTCAAGTTCAACCAACTCTCTAAATCTGCTCCACACTTGATTGCTGACTTCAGGTCTAGAATGAATAAGTTTGTGATGGGTATATTTGATTTGGTGAGTGAAGAATGTCGTACCATCACGTTCATTGATGTCATGGATTTGTCCCGCTTGATGACTTGTGCTAAACAATTAGAGGGCGAGAAATTGAGGAAGAGAAGGGGTCATGAGGCCAAGAGGGTACGTTTTGATGGAAAGTTCCAAAGTCACAAGGTTGGCCGATTTTACCAAGGCCAAGGGACTTCTCATGCTCCTAGTGGGAGATTTGCTAATGACTACACAAGGACCCAAGAGGGTGGTGGTGTAATGCCTAGGCTCATGTGTCCAAAGTGTAGTAGGGGACATGGTGGCCTATGCTTGATAGATACCAATGCTTATTATGGTTGTGGGGAAGTAGTCCACAAGATGAATCATTGTCAATTACATCGCAACAAGGGTAAGGATGTTCATCCTCAATGCCAAGGTGCTAATGCAGATCCTTTAGGTAGAGGAGGCCAACAAGGTGGTGCCCTAAGGCACAATCGGTTTTATGCTCTCCATTAGGGGTAAAGGGTTGATGAGGTGTGTGATGTCATTACTGGTATCTTAAAAGTCTTTGATTTTGATGTGTATACATTGATAGACCCTGATGTCACTCTTTCTTTTGTTACTCCTCTTATTACCAAAAAGTTTCATGCTGAGATTGAATTATTGTGTTAGTCTTATGAGGTGTCTACTCCTATTGGTGCATCCATTGTTGCTATAAAGGCCTATAGAAATTGTCCCATTTTCATCTTTCATAAATATTACCTTGTGATCTTATTGAGTTCGATATGATTGATTTTGATGTCATTCTTAGAATGGATTGGTTGCATGCATATTCTGCCTCTATTAATTGTAGAACCTGTAGGGTCAAATTCCACTTCCCAAATGAACCCGTCCTTGGGTGATAGAGTCATGATGTGGTGGTCAATTGTAGGTCTATCTCTTGCATTAAAGCCCAAAAGTTGATCTCTAAGGGGTATCTCTATCATCTTGTGAGGGTTAGGGATGTTGAGTCCAAAGTCCTTCCTATAGAGTCAGTTTCATTGGTAAACGGGTTCCTTAATGTCTTTCCAAGTGACCTTCCCGATGTAACCCCAAAAGAAAAATAGACTTTGGTATAGACCTCCTTCCCGATACTCAACCCATTTCTATTCTCCCTTACTGTATGGCCTAGTTGGAGTTAAAAGGGTTGAAGAAAAAATTGAGGAATTTGTTGGAGAAGGGTTTGATTAGGCCTAGCCAATCATCTTGGGGTGCACCGATATTGTTTGTGAAGAAGAAGGATGGGTCTCTTAGAATATGTATTGACTACCAATAACTCAATAGGGTTACTATCAAGAATAAGTACCCTCTCCCAAGAATTGATAATTGGTTTGGCCAATTTCAAGGGGCTAATCACTTCTATAAGATTAATCTAAGGTCCGAGTATCATCAAATGAAGGTAAGGGAGTGTGACATTTCCAAGATGGCCTTCCAGACTAGGTATGGGCATTATGAATTTATGGTCATGTATTTTGGGTTGACCAATGCACCAGCTATCTTCATGGATCTTATGAATAAGGTCTGTAAACCCTACTTGGATTTGTTTATTGTGGTTTTCATTGATGATATTTTGATCTATTCTCATAGTCAGGAGGAGCATATGACTCCTTTGAGAGTAGTGCTATAAATATTAATAGAAGAGAAGTTGTATGCTAAATATGAGAAGTGTGAATTTGGTTGAAATAAGTTGTCTTTCTAGGTCATCTGGTGTCAGGGGATGGTATTAAGGTTGATCCTAAAAAGACGGAGGTGATTAGAAATTGACCTACACCATTGAACCCATCGAACATTAGAAGCTTCTTAGGCTTAGTAGGTTACTACCTGAGGTTTGTGAAAGGATTCTCTTCTATTGCTTCTCCCATAACTAAGTTGACTCAAAATAAGGCTAATTTTGTGTGGACCGATGGGTGTAAAAATAGTCTCCAAACCTTGAAGGATGAGCTTGTCTCTGCTCCTATCTTGTCTCTACTAGAAGGGTTTGTTGTGTAATCTGATGCCTGTAGGATTGGTTTGGGTTATGTTTTGATACAAAATGGAAGGTGATAGCCTATGCTTCTAGGAACCTCAAAGCGAATGAAAAGAATTATCCTACTCATGATCTTTAATTGGCCACCGCGATTTTTTCTTTGAAAATTTGGCATCATAATTTGTATGGAGTGCATAAGAGTCTCCAATATACATTTACTCAAAAAGATCTCAACTTGAGACAATGAAGGTGGTTAGAACTTCTAAAGAATTATGATATGAGTATGCATTATCATCCCGGTAAGGCTATTATTGTGGAGCATGCTTTGAGTATAGTGTCTATAGGTAACCTAGAGCATGATGATGGTGGAGGAAAAGAGGTGACTAGGGAGGTCCATCGGTTGGCTAGATTGGGGGTTAGGTTAGAAGAGGTTGAAAATTATGGCATTGTGGTTGTCGATGGTTCAAAATCTTCCTTGGTTAATAAGGTAAAAGCAAAGTAAGATCTTGAACCCTTCTTGTTAGAATTGAAGGCCTTGGTGAAAAAGTGCAAGGTAGAGGTTTTGTCCCAAGGGTGAGATGGTTCCCCTAGGTACCAAAGTAGGTTATGTGTGCCTTGTGTTGATGATTTGAGAAAGAAGATTCTTGATAAGGATCATAATTCTTCCTATTCTATTCACCCCAGTTTTATCAAGTTATATCGATATTTGAGAGATGGGTTTTAGTGGGGAGGTATGAAGAAAGGCATTGTCAAATTTGCATCCGATTGTCATAGTTGCCAACAAGTCAAAGCTGAACACCTAAGATAGAGTGGCCTAACACAAGACATAGATTCCTACTTGGAAGTAGAAGGAAATTAACATGGATTTTGTGGTTGGGTTGCCTAAGACTAGAAAGAGTTTGGGTTGTGGTTGATAGGATGATAAAGTCAGCTCATTTAATATCGATTAAGACAACTTATGGGGTCGAAGGCTATGCTAGATTGTACATTCATAAGTAGGTGAGAGTGCATGGGGTGACCTTGTCTATCATATCAGATCATGATGTTTAATTCACTTCACACTTTTGGAGGTCCTTCCAAAGAGGTCTTGGGACCAAGATTAAACTTAGTACGACCTTTTACCCTCAAATGGATGGCCAAGCTGAAAGAATTATCCAGACTCTTGAGGATATGGTTAGGGGTTGTATTTTGGAGTTTAAGGGTAGTTGGGATAATCATCTTCGATTGATTGAATTTTTTTGTAACAATAGCTATGATTCTACCATTGGTATGGCTCCTTTTGAGGCCCTCTACAGTAGATGGTGTAGATCACCAGTTAGGTGATTTGAAGTGGGAGAAATGGCTTTGTTGGGTCCAGATCTGGTCATTGAGGTTGTGGAGAATGTAAGGTTGATTAGAGAAGGATGAAAACAGCCTAAAGTCATCAAAAGTCCTATGCCAATGTGAGGAGAAGAGAGCTTGAATTTAAAGTTAGTGATTGGGTCTATTTGAAGGTGTCACCTATGAATGGTATGGTTCATTTTGGTAAGAAGGGTAAATTAAGTCCAAGATTTATGGGTATTTATAGGGTGTTGAAGAGGATTGGTAAGGTGGCCTATGAGTTAGAGTTGCCTAGTTAAATGGATTTGGTTTAGTCAGTTTTCTATGTGTCTATGTTGAAGAAGTGTTTGGGTTATCCGAATGCTATAGTCCCGTTGGGTATTGTGGATGTTGTTGAACACAACTTGACTTACGAGGAGGTTCCAATAGAAATCTCAGATAGTCAAGTGAAGAGGTTGAGGACAAGGATGTTACTTCCATTAAGGTCCTTTCGAGGAATCAACAAGTCGAAAGTGCTATATGGGAGGCCGAAGCGGTCATGCAAAAGCAATATCCCTATCTCTTTCATTCTACTCAAGTCTAAGGTACTAATTCTAAGCCCTCTAAGTGATTTTATGTCTCACGTATCAGCCCTATATGTCATATGCATGCATTCATGTTTATATTGACAAGTTCATGGTGATTTTGACACTTATGTTAGGATTTTTGAAAAGATGTTTAAGTAAATTATCGCATTCTTGTTAGTGCTAATTTCCTCATGATTACTCTTTTTATGTACATTTCTTTGTCACTCAGGGATGAATGTTTTCAAGGGGAAGATATTGAAATGACCCCAACCTGAAAATGTGCCTCAAAAGTGTCCGAATTCGTAATTTCCATATTTCTGAAAATCTGTGCGTGATATCAAAATTTCAAATTCATATTCTTTTTTAGGGGGAAAATTAAGTAAGAAATGGGTATAAGCTAAATTTTAGAGCATCCGTAGCAAAAATGAATTTCATCAATTTTGCAATTCCAGTAGCAGTCCGCCACTGCTCCGCGACATGGACCTGTCGCGGAGTAGTGTAATTTGTTGCTAGTTTTCTAATATTGATCCAAGGATTTGGGAAATCATATATCTAGAAGAGATCAAGCTAGATTTTAAAGGTACAAACCCCTTGGTTGGTTGATGATGGTTTCACCACATCATCCCCATGGTGTAGTACAAACCTCTCACATGGTTGATGATAATCACACCTTATCACCATGATGGCAAAGTACAAACCCCTCACATGGTTGATGAGTACAAACCCCCACCTGCGTTATCCGGGCTCTTGTACCTCTGGATCGGACATGGTCTAATGAAACACTTTATATAGAGTATATCATATAAATAAGATCATTTCATCATCATATAGTCAATCACCTCATATCTCACGCTTTGGACCTTCAACTCCTCAAGAAACCACATCCGGACATTTTATCAAACACTTTGAGGGTGTGTAATGCTAGTGTAAAACCATGAAATATAGAGACGAAATCATGCAAGAGAATCCATTATAAACCCATCAATCAATATCTTACAACACCCTCAAGCAATATACATCAAAACCTCGCCTCAAATCTTACAATAGATAAAAGATATAAAGCTCAAAATATAGCAAAACAGTCACAACTTCACATAGTTTTAACATAGTATACAGTGAATTTCATAATAAGCAAGACTCATTTTTAAATCAACTTTAAATCATGCAATTCGAGTAAATGGATGCTTGGGTATAATGGGTGAAAGGAACCCATGAAAGAAATCCACATACCTTAGCTTCGAGATAAACTTGGTGAAGATTGAAGATGAAGACTTGAAGCTTGAAGAAGAACCTTGAAGGAAAACCATTGCTTGGGATGAGGGTTTGGGACTTGAATTTGGGAGTGGAAATATGGGTAAGTGTTTGAATGAGTACTAGGGAATGTTTAGGATGATATAAGAGTGAAATAAGGCTAAGTATAGGTAAAAACACATTTGGAAACACTTAGAACCAAGACCCAAAAGCCTTAGACCGAGAGAGAAATCACTGGCAACAAAATACATAGCTCCACGTCTGGTTCGTGATGCGGACCTATTGCGAAGGTCAAATTAAAACATGCCATGGCAGTTGCATGTCCCGGTGCTATCGCAGATCGATTCTAGATAAGAAAAATTATAAAAACTAAAATTGCTAACCATTTGCTCTTAAATCAGAGTTAGACCCTTTTCCCCCTAATTTTGACCCCTCCAATAAGAATATGAAGTCTGATTTTCGATATCATGCATGGTTCTTGAGATATATAAAATTTAAAATTTTGGGCAATCCAAGGCACATTTTCAGGCACTTTTTAGGGTCGTTTCAATATCTCTCCCTTAGGAACATTCGTCACTGAATGTAAAAGAGGAGTACAAAACAAGAGTAATCAAGAATAAATCAGCCCCAGCAAGAATGCAATATTACATTTAAACACCATTTCAAAACCTTAACATAAGTGTAAAATCATCATAAATTTGTCAACTTAAACATAAATGACCTAGGAATTGAAACATAAGACTTGAATTCACATAGGGGATTTAGAGTTAGTACCTTAGGCTTGAGTGGAGTAAAAGAGATAAGGATACCGCTTTGCATATCCGTCTCGGCCTCCCATGTAGTACTTTAAACTTGTTGGTTCCTCCAAAGGACCTTAACAAATGCTACCTCCTTATTCCTTAATCTCTTCACTTGCCTATCAAAAATCTGATCCGGACTCTCCTCATAAGTCAAGTTATCCTCAACTGCACCCGCAACATCAAGAGGTACAATAGCACTAGGATCACCAACTCATTTTCTCAACATAGAGATATGAAACACTGGACGAACCAAATTCGTTTCACTAGGCAACTTCAACTCATAAGCTACCCTGCCAACCCTCTTCAAGAACTTTTAAGGACCAAAATATCTTGGACTCAACTTCCTCTTTTTACCAAAAAGTACCATACCTTTCATTAGAGAAACTTTCAAATAAAATCAATCACCCACTTTGAATTCAATGTCTCTTCTTCTCACGTCGGCATAGGAGTTTTGATGACTTTGGGATGTCTTCAATCTCTCCCTAATCATCCTAACCTTCTCAAGAGCCTCTTTAACCAGATTAGGTCCCAATAAAGCCACCTCTCCTACCTCAAACCAACCAACTGATGATCTACAACGTCTCCCATAAAGAGCCTCAAAAGTAGTCATACCGATGCTAGAATGATAGCTATTGTTGTATGCAAACCCAATCAAAGCAAGATGGTCATCCCAACTACCCCTCAACTCTAATACATATACCCTAAGCATATATTCTAGGGTTTGAATTGTCCTTTCGGCTTGGCCATCCGTTTGAGGGTGAAAGGTTGTACTAAGGTAAACTTTTGTACCAAGACCCCTTTGAAAAGACCTCCAAAAGTGTGACGTGAATTGTGAACCACGATCTGATATAATAGACAAAGGAACCCCATGTAATCTTACTAACTCATGGATGTACAACCTTGCATACTCTTCAGCCCCATATGTGGTCGTAACCGGTAGAAAGTGAGTCGATTTGATCATCCTATCAACCACAACCTTAATGGAATCAAAATCTTTTCTAGTCTTGAGAAATCCAACCACAAAATCCATATTAATCACCTCCCACTTTCAAGTGGGAATCTCTCTGTCTTGGGTTAGGCTGTCTGACCTTTGATGTTTGGCTTTGACTTATTGACAACTATGGCAACCGAAAAAGAAATTTGGCAATATCCCTCTTTATACCTCCCCATCAATATACATCTCTCAAGTCTCTATACCTTTTTGTGGAACCAGGGTGGATAGAATAAGAAGAATTGTGGGCCTCATCAAGGATCTTCTCCCTCAAACCATCAACACAAAGCACACACAATCTACCTTGGTACCTAAGGGCACCATCTCCCCCTTGGGAGAAAACCTCTACTTTGCCCTCTTTCACCAAGGCCTTCATTTCAAGTAAGGAGGAGTCAAGATCTTGTTTTGGTATTATCTCATCAACCCAAAAAGATTTAGACCCATCAACAACCACGACACCATCATCACCAACCTCTTCCAACCTAACCCCCAATCTAGCCAATTGTTGCACCTCCCTAGACACCCTATTGAAAGCATCCGCCACCACATTTGCCTTACACGGATGTAGGGGTGATAATTTTAATCCATATAAGGTAAAAGGAACTCATTTTACCCATATTTATTTTAATGGATCACTCATATTTTCTAAATGGGTAAATCTAGATTGATCTATTTTAAGAATTCATAAAAATATGGTCAAAATGGATAAAATGTGGGTACCCATATAGACCCATAGTTCCCCTAACTCATAATAAATAATTCTTAATTACTTTAAAAGAAATTTTTATGTGCATGATTTTTTTATGTTTCTTAAAATAATTTGGAATGGGAAACCAAACTAATTTGATTTTTTAGTACGGTGTCGAGTTGGGGGGGAGACAAAAATAATCTTTTTTTATTTTTTATTGAAGCGGACATAAATACGAAAAAATCAAAAAATTGAACCAAAACTAAACTAATTCGATTTTTCGGTTCAGTGTCAGGACGGGGTGGGGGCGGAATTAATTTTTTTATTTTTTATTGAGGCGGGCATAAATACTAGAAAATTAAAAAATCGAATCAAACAAAATTAATTTGGTTTTTTGGTTCGATGTTGAGGGGAGGGGGGAATTAACTTTTTATTTTTTATTGGGGAGGACATAAATATCAAAAAGTCAAACCAAACCAAAGTAATTTGATTTTTTGGTTCGGTGTCGAGGTGGGGTGGGGGACACAAAATATTAATATTTTTATTTTTTATTAGGGCGGACATAAATACCGAAAAATTAAAAAATCAAACCAAACCAAACTAATTCAATTTTTTAGTTCGGTTTCGGGGTGGGGGGCAAAAAAATTGACTTTTTTTAATTTTTTATTGGGGTGGACATAAATATCAAAAAATTAAAAAATGAACCAAACCAAACTAATTCGGTATTTCAATTCGATGTCGGGGTGGAGTGGGGGCAAAAAAAAATAACTTTTTAAAATTTCTTACTGGCACGGCATAAATACCAAAAAATTGAACCAAATCAAACTAATTTAATTTTTTAGTTCGGTGTCAGTAGGGGGAATTAACTTTTTTTAATTTTATTATTTGGGTAGGCATAAATACCGAAAAGTCAGAAAAATCGAACCAAATCAAACTAATTAAGTTTTTCTGTTCGGTGTCGAGTTGGGGGGGCAAAAAATTTAACTTTTTTTATTATTTTTTATTGGGACGGATATAAATACCAGAAAATTAAAAATTAAAACTAAACCAAACTAATTCGCTTTTTGGATTCAGTGTTGGTGTGGGGTGGGGAGGCCAAAAAGAATTAATTTTTTTTAATTTTTTACTGGGAAAGAAATAAATAACGAAAAATCAAAAAATTGAACCAAACTAAACTAATTCGGTTTGGTGTCGAGGGGAGGGGGGAACAAAAAAAGATAACTTTTTTTATTTTTTATTGGGATGGGGCATAAATATCAAAATATTGAATCAAACCAAACTAATTTGATTTTTTAATTCAATGTAGGTGTTCTTTTTCCAAAAGTTTGATTCTTCAATTCGGTATTGGGGTATCAAAACTTTGGTATGCCGAAGAACTGAACTTTTATTTAAAAAGTTGAAAAAATAATTTTTTTGAAAGTAGGGTTGGGGTGATTGGAATTGAATATTAACAATCTAGCTTTGATTTAATCTTTTTTGGCTTTAAGAGAATAAAGTGGGTTGAAACCATTCTTATCCAAATCATATTTAACCAAATCAATATTTACCCATATTCTATATGGATAGTGATCCAATCCATTTTGGTTCAATCCATATTCAATCCATCCAAATCTAATTCAATCCACCCATTTGCCACCTCTATCCGGATTATAATGCACACTTATATCATAGTCTTTGAGAAGTTCTAACCATCTCCTTTGCCTCACGTTGAGATCCTCCTTTTGAGTGAAGATATACTGGAGGTTTTGTGATCAGTGAACACATCTATATGTCCCCCATACAAGTAATGGCACCAAACCTTTAATGCAAGCACAACGGCGGCTAATTCTAGATCATGTGTAGGGTAGTTCCTTTCATATATCTTAAGTTGTCTAGAAGCATAAGCTATGACCTTACCATTTTGCATCAACACACAACCCAAATCGACCCGAGAAGTATCACAATACACCATAAAGAACTCAAGCACATCCGGTAGTGACAATATAGAAGCAGACACAAGCTTGTCTTTCAATGTCAGGAAGCTCCTCTCGCACTCATCGGTCCACACAAACTTGGCGTTCTTTTGAGTCAAATTTTTCATAAGGGAAGCAATAGAGGAGAACTCATTCACAAACCATCTATAATAACCCGCTAAGCCTAAGAAGCTCTTAATATCTGATAGGGTCAATGGTCTAGGCCAATTTCTAATCACATTAATTTTCTTAGGATCTACTTTTATACATCACCCAAGAATGCAACCTTGCTTCAACCAAAATTCACAGTTGTCATATTTGGCATACAATTTCTCCTCTCTCAATAACAGAACCCTCAAATGCCCCATATGCTCCTTCCTACTATGTGAATAGATCAATATATCATCAATGAAGACCACAACAAAGGAATCAAGGTAAGGTTTGAAGACTCTATTCATTAGGCCCATGAACATGGTCGGTGCTTTGTTCAACCCAAAAGACATCACAACAAACTCATAATGCCCATATCTAGTCTAGAAGGTCGTCTTGGGAATATCACCCTCTCTCACTCTCACTTGATAATACCCGGACTGAAGATCATTCATAGAGAAGAAGCTAGCCCCTTGCAATTGGTCAAATAAGTCATCAATCTTTGGAAGAGGATACCTATTCTAGATGGTGATCCTATTGAGTTTCTAGTAATCAATGCACATTCTAAGGGACCCATCCTTCTTCTTTACAAACATCATCGTAGCAACCCAAGGTGATTGGCTAAGCCTAATAAATCCTTTTTCCAACAAATCTTTTAATTGTTTCTTTAACTATTAGCATAGATACATAACATGTCCAACAAGCACGTCTAATATATAGATAAGAGCGAGGGCTAAGATAAACCAACTGGGCTCACCGTCATAGTCAAAATAGACAATAAAGAAAAATATCTTAATACATAATAGGAACAACGTAGACTAAGGTCCCCGAACTGGAGGACTCACCAACTAGCTTGAGTAGTACCAAACTTGCTATATGGAGGAGGAGAATGATCAACTTGGGCACCGGTTCCAATATGGTCATATCATGTAGGCAAGAGCATGTGTTAGTATGTATGAATGTACTAAGTATGTAGGATGCAATGCAACAATAATTAAACATCATAGTCAAAATGTGTAACAATAGGCAATAGGCATAATATAATAATATGGTATGTATTATCAATGCATAAGTAAAACATGTTAAGTAACTGTTGCTCATATGGGATAACATATGTGTAGAAGAGACCAAGCTAGATTTTCAAAGTACAAAGCCCTTGGTTAGTTGATGATGGTTTCACCTCATCATCCCAGTGGTGTGGTATAAACTCCTCACATGGTTGATGATAATCACACCTTATAAACACGATGGTGAAGTACAAACCCCTTACATGGTTGATGAGTACAAACCCTCACCTAAGTTGATGAGTACAAACCCACGCCTCGATTACACGGGCTCTTATTCCCCCTGATCGAGCATGGTGTAATGCAACACTTTATATAGAGTATATCATATACACAAGCTCAATTCATCATCATATAGTTAATCATATCATATCTCATGCTTTGGACCTTCAACTCCTCAAGAAACTACATCCGAATATTTTATCAAACACTTAGAGGGTGTGTAATTATAGTATAAACTATGAAATATAAAGATGAAATCATAGAAGAAAATCCATTGTAAAATAATTAATCAACACCTTGCAACACCCTCAAGAAACATACATCAAAATCCCTTCTCAAATCTTACAATAGATCAAAAATTTATAGCTCAAAACATAGAAAAAACAGTCACAATTTCACATAGCTTTAACATAGTGTGTAGTGAATTTCATAATAAGCAAGACCCATTCTTAAATCATGAAATTTGAGTAAATGGAGGCTTGGGTATTGTGGGTGAAAGGAACCCATGAAAGAAATCCGCATACCTTAGCTTGGAGATGAACTTGGTGAAGATTAGAGATGGAGACTTGAAGCTTTAAAAAGAACCTTGGAGGAAAACCTTAGCTTAGGATGAGGGTTTAGGACTTGAATTTGGGACTGAAAATATAGCTAAATGTTTGAGTGAGTATTGGAGATTGTTTGGGAATACTTAGGCCCAAGACCCAAAAGCCTTGGACCAAGATAGAAATCACTGGCAACAAAATACACAAGTCTACATCTAGTCTGCGATGCAGACCTATTGCAGGGGTCAAATTAACACGTGCCCGCGATAATTGTATGTCACGATGCTATCAAGTATCGGTGCTGTCATGTGTTACGGTGTTGTCGCGTATCGATTCTAGATAAGAAAAATTATGAAAAATAAAATTACTAATCGTTTTCTCTTAAATTGGGGTTAGACCTTTTTTTCTCCTAATTTTGTCCCCCAAATAAGAATATGAAGTTGAATTTTTGATATTGTGCACGAATTTTGAGATATATAAAATTTCAAATTTCAAGCATTCCAAAGCACATTTTCAGACATTTTTTGGGGTCGTTTCAACTTAGCCATGATTCACCTTCATATCATACAAGGCATTCACCAATACTCTCTTAAACACATAGACAAATATTCCACCCCAAATTTCAAGTTCCAAAACTCATTCCGAACTTAAGAATTTCACTCAAGCTTCAAGTCTCCATTTTTAATCTTCATCTACATTTCTCCAAAGTCAAGGTATGTGGGTTTTAACCATTGGGTCCTTTCACCCATGGTTCCGAAGATTCCTTTTTACCTTTAAATATTTCTAAGTTGATTTTACTTATGGGACTTCTATTATGAATTTAACTATGAACTATGTTGGAGTTTTGTAAAAGTGAGGTTGTTTATGTATGTTTTGAGCTATGAATCTTAGATCTATATTAAGGTTTGATGAAGAGTTTTAATGTATATTACATGAAGGTATTACCAAGTGTTGGTGGGTTATTTTACATTGAATTTACTTGCATGATTTCACCCTTGAATTGCATGTTTTACACTAGCATTACACACCTACCAAGTATTTGATAAAATATCCAGTTAATGCATCTTGAGTTGTTGAAGGCCTAATACTTGACACATGAGTAAAGTGACTTTATGATGATAAAAGGTGTGATATGAATGTGTTAATTTCATGAGATGTATCTATTGTATTGTGAGTTGACCATAGCCAATTGAGGGGTGATGCCTCAATCACCTTTGATAGGGGTGGTAAGCCATCAACCAATTAAGGGGTTGGTATCTCAATCATCTCGGATGGAGTGGTAAGCCATCAACCAATTGAGGGTTAGTACCTCAATCATCTCAGATAAGGGTAGTAAGCGATCAACCAATTGAGGGGTTGGTACCTCAATCACCTTAGATGGGGGTGGTAAGCCATCAACCAATTGAGGGGTTGGTACCTCAATCACTTTCGATGGAGGGTCGTCATGTCCATCAACTAATTTAGGGGTTGGTACCTCAATCTCTTCTAAGGGTTGGTCTATATTAGATTCCAAGTACTAAGTTGTTTGGTCTATGATGATGGTCTATTCCTACAAATGTAATATATTCCATATATAAGCATGTTTACTTCAATTTCATGCATATTATATTGATATATGATCATCCATTGCTTGATTATTTATTTTGACGATGTTGCTTATCTATTGTTGTATTGCATTCTACATACTTAGTACATTCAAACGTACTAAAGCATACTCTATGCCTACATTATGTTATCATGTAGGAACCTGACCCCACTTGATCACCCTCCTCCTCCACGTGGATACTGTGATATCTCACAAAGCAAGTTGGTGAGTCCTCAAATTCGAAGACATACTTATCTTAATTTATGCTATGTATAGACTCTATTTTCTTTGTTGTATGTTTTGATTATGAGGGTGAGCCCGGTTGCTTGTCTTGGCCCCCTCTAGGTTCTATGTTTAGAGGCGTTGTTGGACAAGTTATGTAGTGATGCTATAAGTCTTGACTCTTTTTGACTCTACGGTGTTTTATGATATGAATGATGTCCCTTAGCCCTCTTATCCCCTCTTTACTATCTTTTATTGTTGTTTTATTGCTTCTGTGACCAATGATGTGTAATGGTATGTTAAGAGGCTTGATTGAGGTCATTTCGGATTCCCTATTCGTCGTGTCACGTATAGGTCCTAGGCTTGGGTCGTGACACTTGGTAGTTGTTTCCTTTTCTCTCTTTTTTTTTATTTTTAGAATTTTATATATTGGATTTAGTATTTATTGATGTGCTATTTTATTTAGATGATTTAACTTAGACTAATTTTTTTTAATTTTTCATATGAATATTTTAATTCTATATTCATTGATTCCATATTTATGAAAGTTCTATAATTTTGGGGGGTGGGCTAATTGATTGATTCTATACATTTATTCATTGGGTGTAGATGTTCAACTTGTATCGACTAAAACATTCATATTTTTGTTCTATGTTTATAACTTTTTTTAATCCTTATTGATTATTAAGTGTTTAATTCTTCTAATTCTAACTAAATTCTTACTTTACAATTCTGTCTCAATATTCATTGAAGAAGTATTTTACTAAAGTACCAAAATCAAATTTAGCCTCTCATAGTCATAGTAAATCTAACCAAGAAGGAAATGTCAATCATTCAGAAGTAGCACACATTCTTCTCATGAATTTGACTTGAGCTCTTTAAAGTTTGATCTTGGTGAAAGAACTCCAATATTGAATTATCATCTAAATCATCGTGATGTTATTAGAAGAGCATACCTTATGAATAGTCCTTGTCAGCCTCTTCTGGAGGTGCATGAGTATCCTCAAACAAATTTTTCTTGATCAATGTGTCGTTTTAATGATGAATGGTTTGATGATGTATATCATGATTGGTTGGAGTATAATGTTAGTAAAGATGCAGTATATTATTTGTATTGTTATCATGATGTTTCATATTACTTTGAAGTCATTTGATGTTAAAAATTTATTCTTTGTAGAGGAACTTGCTCTTTGTTTGCATTTCTTGGAGATGAAAAGAGTTCAAAGGAAACGAAAGAATTTTAAAAAAGAGGCTTTGCTTCTTGCAACTCCGGTATGTTTGAATATGATTTGTGCTGCTTAATATCTTTTTAAATATGTCATTTAAGCTTGTTCCATAAGAGATTTTCTCCCCATGCTTGCATTTTATATTTGATCTATTTATGTTTTTAGATATGCATACTTTAAATTAAATATTTTTTATTCGACCCGTTCATATATGATTCGATTCGTTTGTCTACGAATAATATTAGTGTGTTTAATTTTTTTTTTGAACTCCCTTGATGAAAATCATACTTCCGCCACTAGCTCTGGCATTCTAGTAATATGATCTCCCATGGCCCTCAATAATTCCAAAGATTGTTGTGCTTTGATACCACTGATATGACCCCAAAAATTAAGGAATCACATATAAGAAAAACAGAGTGATCCTAAAGAGTAAGAATGAAAAACTATTCTTGAACGGATGCACTCAAAGCTCAATGAACTAAACAATATTTAGACAGAGAGAGAGAATTGTATTCAACTTTTGAGAAAATTCATTTTGAATTATGCGACTATTATCAGCCTTTAAAGCTAATAGTTGTTACAGTATGGTACAACTGTTTTGGGCTCATGTTTGTAGTCACGTACCACTACTTCCTAACAACTAGTGAACTAATTCCTAACCGATTTTCAACTAACTAGCATGATTTAGGAATTACAATTGCGCAAATTGAATTATCATCTAATGTAAGTGGATCATATCATAATCATATTAGGCAGTTCAACAATCGTTGTGATTTCTAATGAACTTCTAACATAATACGATATAAAGTAGGCAAATACATAATCAACCCCTTAAAAACTTGTAAGGATATGCTATTTAGACATTTGAATTAATTCATGTTCTAATTGAACACCTCAACTCCTAATAAAGTGTTCCAATAGACAGTTCTGTTTCAAATTTCAAAAAGATACATTTATGCGTGTTTTCATATATTATCAAGTTGGTAAGTTAAACACATAAAAACATGTTATCTCTTTTAATTAGATGCATTAACCTCAAGTATAAAATGCTGCAAGTTGTATGACTTATCTAGGTAAATACATATAATCAAAGGAGATAACATATTTTATATGGTTAAATTAACTACTTAATGGACGAATAAGAACATATAGAAAGAAATATTCAAACTTTAAACTAGAAATATCTAAATAGAACACTTTATTAGAAGTTGAGATGTTCAATGGAAACAAGAGCCTATTCGAGTGTCTATATGAAATATCGTTACAATTTTAATTGACTATGTGTTAAGCCTATAAAGTTGCAATAATTTAACAGTAGAATGTAAATGGAATGAAGAAGTGGCAGAGTTATCCTACCAGGTTCAGCATCAAGAAACAATACCTAGTGCCATATATATCTCAATGTTTTTTTCCAGTTTGAATAGTATGAAAATCTCCTCATGTTATTCTATGGATCTCGTGGGAAATGCTTGCCACAGTTCTATAGGGGTAAAGAAATTGTACACAGCAAATTGAGTTCTTGAAAATGGACATAAAGCATCATGACAAGAAGAATATGTTCCAAAAGAACTATCGACAAAACTATGCATAATAAGGATATATGCATAGAATTACCGCCTATATATTCTTCAATTCTCTTCCTGATGAAGAAGAAACAGTGACACAATTGAATTGACATTGTGGCAATATTCATCCGATTGAAGAACAATTAGTTCAACTTGCCAATGCCACCACATGAACTGCAGGATCGTGAAGCATTGCATTTCATACAGTAGCTCCACTTTTTAGGAAGCCTGCCAATAAATGCATGATATAAGTTCACGTATCTAGAGCACGGTGCATATGAATGAGGGGCTTAACGGAATTGGAAACATACCCTGCTGTATATCTGGTAGCAGCATTCTTTGCCATCAGTCTTGCTCTCTCAGCATTTTCATCGGACATCTTTTTTACCACAAATCCTTCTCCTCTGCATTCTGTGCAAACTCCAGAGCCACCACAGTCCTCACAGAGTCTCGCGGGGCCTGTCTATTGGTAAGAACAATAATCAAAGGTAGTAGTCTAAAGAACATAATAATAAGCATATTTCAGAAACAAAATTAACTATTGGTTTCCCCCTTACTTCACAGCTCTGCATATTAGTTTTCCTCTTTTCTGATTAGTTTGGAGAACTTTCCTAAAGTCAATGCCAATCAAAGCCAATAAGCAAGTTGAAACAGAGTGAGTGGTTTTTACAAAGACGAGATATATCAACAAATCAAACCGAGAGGAGCAGCAAATAACCTGCTACAGATCTGTACAAGAAGATACGCTTAAGTGTAATTTCAGCCCTAAGATACCAATTTTGTCTAAGCTTCTCTAGGATATGAACAAGTACTTCTATCGAAAGAAATAACTCTTTCTTAGATTTTAACACACCTCAATTGCTTCAGAATCTTTATTTCTCCTTACAAGAATAGTTGCAGCAGCCCCCACAACTGTAGCAGCAACCACAATAGATGCTGCTGTTTCTACAAGCGCGGAAGATACCTTGAGCACTCTGCTAGCAGGTTCTTTTGACTTAATCAAACCAGGAGGACAAATTCTTGTACACAAGGCATTACAATCTCTAGATTTCCACGTCCCGATTGCTTCAAAGATAAAAAGCAAATTAAGCTATAGAAAAATATTATTTGACCAGTTTTTCATGCATTAATATGAAATTCTATTTACAAAGCAAGTAGTTTAAGCACTAAACCCAGGGAGATTGTTACCAGCCTGAAAAAAAAACAACTAAAAGCGGGAAGTTTATTTTGCATTTGATACAGCTAAGAATTTCAATATTCTTATGTCTGTCCTCAACATACATTCAAATTGTCTAATTTTCATTATTTGGCCTTAGATTGCTACTTACAAAACGTAGCACTTCAATCAAAGATGAAAAAGTTTTTCTTATGCCAATATGTCCTTTCGACAGTTTAGGGATCAGGTCTTCTCTATATAATTACTTGGAAGAAGTTTTTAGTCTTATATTCAAGATGTAACTTAAGTCCAATCATACATCTTTTTCAAAATTTATCAGGCACCTCTTAATTTGACACAAGATATAATAGTGAAGCATGACTAGTAATCATAGATGCATCCGCGACTGCATTGGCTGAACAAAGATGAGAACTCAATGTTGAAAACACATTCACCAAAAGATAAACGTTTTGTCAAATTCATCTCAACTGGTACAGGAACTTCAAGTAGGAAATTGAAAATAACAGATAAACTCTTCCACAACAGATGGAGAAATACGGTGAAAGGTGGAAACACCAAAATTGAAAATGCTGATAAAAGTCTTCAATACATATCATTTCAGAACCAAAGTTTACTTTAGACCTTATCACAAATCGGTTATGAATACTCCACTGATCACTCATGAAAAAGGTATGCCCCCGTTCGTTTATCGAAATTAACACACTCATTATTTCACCAAACTGGAAATTGAATAAAAACCCCATCAACATATGGATAAAATCCGTTATCCACAATCACTTCACAATTCTTCTCATAAACCAATACACTTCAACCCCACAAAATCCGTTATCCACAATCACTTCTCACAATTCTTCTCATAAACCAATACAATTCAAATTCGCGCCAGGAAGTCCCACATTGGGGGTAAAGCATTTTTTAACAAACATGACTTCATACCAAAGGAGACTCGAACCCGAGACCTCTTATTAACAATGAAGAAGTATTTAGCACTCCATTACAACCCTTGTTAGTTATCCAGTATTTATTATCAATTTAATTTTATTATACTTTTCGGATGCAATTGTATGTATATTTGTAATACATATCATTTTCTTAAAGAAGGATGAAGTTGGAAATGAGATCTAATACAATGATATTTGTTCCTACTATTCAACAACCAAAAGAAAAAAAAAAAAGCAGTCAATTAGGAGAGATAATGGAGTATTATTTATAAACTTATATTTGATGAGCCTAAATTATCAGTTATACATACTCTTTTAGATTTTTTCGAAACAATGCTTAAATAGAAAATTATAACAGTGTTGCCTTTTCAATGGTTGGATAAAACGAAGAAGGGATACTATTTTTCAATTATTAGTATCTCAATACTAAACATACGCGTGCAAGTCAGGTGCAGTGTGTCTAATTATTCTTAAAAATAACACCCTTAATTATAAAGAGATGACATATAAATAGCCTAAACATTTAGTAAAGAAACAATATCTTTAGATATAATTCAGAGTAAAATAGTCAAAATTCTCACGGTCCAATTTGCTCCATTTTAGACCTTTTTAAATATTCCTTCTAACCAGTAGATATAATGGATAACAGTTTTAAACTTTACTGGTAAAGAAAACAAAAAAAAATTTAAAAAATTAAACCTTATAAGCCAAAGAACATATATGTAATTGAGATTAAGATCGGATAAACAAGAACAATTATATAAACTCTTACTTGTAATAGAAGAGGAAAAGTGTAGAGAGAGTGCGTGCAATCTGAAGCCCATCTTATGGTTAAAATGGTATTTCACAGGTGTGTTAGTGGGGGATATTTCTCGGTAGTGGTTCCACTTCCCTATAGAAAAGGTCCAAATTAGTCCCTTATCTTTTTAGTATGTAAAGATACAAGACAATTCTTATTCTTTCCCATTGTTCACCGACGGTCCTTATTGTTGTCAATTTAGTGCACAACAGTCCCTTATGTCTACGTGTTTATTTCTAACTTTTTTTTTCACCTAGTATTTGGAATTCACATTAAAGCCTTGATTAAATTATTGAATTACGAACTATATGATTTATTTGAAGATAATGTTCCTAACAAGATTTTTTTCATATTCAGAGCTCAAACTTGAGTCTTTTGATCAGACCTAGAGCTAAGTGGAGTTTCGAGATTTAGACCAACCCAACAACTCCTCCATGGACCATGTATTTTATATTAAAAAAATAATATTTTATATTATTTTTCTCTCATTTAGGACGTTCAAATTGCTAAAGGCTAAAGTAGCCTTTATCTCTGATTAAAAATAAAATAAAATACCTTAAGATTGCGATGTCCTATTAATCCACCAAATTATTTAAAACTTCAATAAATACATCATTTTGATCCATTTTCAATCCAGTTGTATTCTTATGGAAAATAGGTGCTTGAAGAAGGATAAAAACACCAACAAACCAATGTTAAAATGCCATTTGACACTCCCAATTTGAATTGTACCCCTTTATTATAACTTTTAATTTTATTATTTAAATATTTTACTTTTCTTCTTTTTTTTTTCCTTCTTCTTCCTCATTCCCTTCCTCAACTTCAGCATTGAAGGACTATAGCAATGGCTTCAACGATTTTTCTTCCTTCCTTCTTCTCTTTCTCTATCCATTTTTCGTCATTTATTCTTTTCATTGTTTTTCTTTTTGATTTCTTCAAAAAATCAGAGAGCGTATTTTATCTTTGAAAATATAAAACACATCTTGATTATGAGAAAAAACAAAGTCAAAGTACAGAAAAAGAAGATTAATCATCAAAAAAATAGAAAAACTTTTATTTCTACAGTTTTGTTTTGTTTTTTTAGGAGTAAATATCATAAACTTTAAGCCAAAAAATGGCTCCATAGTTTCAATACACCTCAGAAACAGACATTATTCCATTAGCATAATGTAACTAACGAAATTTATAACTGGAAATACTGAAAATAATACAAAAAACGCAATAACCAGCGACGGACATCGGTCAAAATCTAAGAAATGCCAAATGCGATTCTACTTGGATCTCTATCTCATCTTTCGATGTTTCCTCTTCAATCTCCTCATACGCTTCTTCTTCCGCTTGGCAAATGTTAAGATGGTTTTACAACGGTGGTGATTATGCTTGAGGATGACCGGCGATGGCAATGACGAGGATGAAGGCGAAGATGAGCAAAAATTTTGAGGTTATAGCAGTCGAAGATACATGAACCATTGTTGAAGAAGAAAAAGAAAAGAGAGTTTTTTTTTTGTTATAAAAAGTTAACATAAGAAAATAGCATTTTGAAAATAAAAATTAAAATAATTGACACACGGTAAGCAGTAATTGGTGCGTGTATGTACTTTCTTTTTTATCTTTGATATTGAAAGAAAAAGGAGATATATTTATCAGTTTTAAATTAGTCAAGGGATACTCGGACCCTTTTAAAATTTGAGTGTCTCTTAAAAAAATGTATAGTTTAAGGAGGTAATAATGTACTTTCTCTATTACAAGGCGTATTTGTTTCTAGCTTTGTTTGTTTCAAGCCGAAAGCCTGCACAAGACGATTTTAATTTCAATTAGAGGCAAATTGGAAAACAGAGAGGAGAGAGGAGAGAGGAGAGTTTTGGATGGGAAATGTTATCACCACTGCCCCACTGTTATATAATTTTTTAATAATATTTTAATGGTATAAAATTAGATTAATTTAGTATTCTTATACAAATTTTAATTTTAAAATAAAGACAAGTCTGATAAATTCAAATGTCTAGAAACTAATCAATTTGAGTTATTTTATATTCAAATCTAAAAATGTAATATTTTAATATTCACATTTATATTTAAATTCTGATGATGTTAATCTTACTTAGAAAAACGAAGAGATCTTAATCACTTATCATAGAGTTATTTGTTCCTAACATCTTGATCTTATATTTGAACGTTGGAGATAGGATTCGGAGGTAACTAACACCTAATTTTGAGTCTCGAATAGTAGCTCTAATTTAGGTGTTTTTCTTCCATCTTCTTTTTGATAGTATAGCTATTTCTTCTCCTTGCTTGGCAATTGTTATGTAGTCATTTAGGAGAATATTTGTAACTCTCTTATTGTTATAGTGGAGCAATTTGGATCTCGAAGATACCGTGGTTATTACCTTCGATTTGAAGATTTTTTCCACATTAAATTTGGTGTTCTTTATTTTCTCTACTTTCGGGTTTTGCATCCTTCCATCGTAACAAGTGGTATCAAAGTTTGTGGTATATCAAGGACTTTTATAGTGGAGGAAATATTAGCAAGATGATGTATTTAAACGGGAGTAGCTACAACATATAGAAAAGCAAGATGAAAGATCTAGTGTTCATGAAGAAGATGCATCTTCTCGTTTTTGTTGCTGATAAACCTGAGGATGTGACTGATGAGAATTGAGATTTTGAGCACCAATAAGTATGTGAATATATAAGAAATGAGTTGAAGACAATGCTCG
The DNA here is from genome assembly GCA_025642045.1 of Solanum sejunctum. Classification (NCBI taxonomy): domain Eukaryota; kingdom Viridiplantae; phylum Streptophyta; class Magnoliopsida; order Solanales; family Solanaceae; genus Solanum; species Solanum sejunctum. The sequence continues at coordinate 16,749 of JAOTQJ010200484.1, read as the reverse complement.
CAATCAAATTGTGAATGAAACACTCGCTAGAACGTTGTGGGAAATGTTGGAGACGCTTTGGGCTTCAAAAAGGGAAATAACAAGTTGTTTTGCTAAAGCAATTGATGACCTTTAAAATACAAGAAGGGTAGTCCAATTCTTGATCACATAAATTATTTTGAAGGTGTTCTTGATCAACTATCAGGAATGAGTGTCAACTTTGACGATGAAATAAAATAACTTTGGCTTCTTAATACTCTACGAGATTCTTTGGAAACTCTTCAAGTTTCATTAATAAATTCTGCTCCCAGTGGTAAGGTGACTATGGAATATGCAAAAAGTAGTGTGTTGAATGAAGAAGGTAGAAACGATCTCAAGGTACATCCTCACAGTCAGACGTTCTCTTCACAGAAGATCGAGGGAGAGAAATAGTGAGTCAAAGTGTTATGTTAACACTTGTGTAACCTCTTTGTATTCTGAGTGAATTGGTGAGGTTATTTCTCTCGATATATGTACTCTCTTTTATATAGTGGATTGCTCATCTCCTCTTGTAGATGTAGGTCAGTTGATCGAACCACGTTAAATATTTATGTCTCTTTATGGTATATTTCTTGTTTATCTTCATAGTCATGGTCTTTTGAGGTTTCTTGTGCTAGCTTACGCATGTCATCTGATTCTTGTCGATCCTAACAAGTGGTATTATTGGGTATGACAAACTCATCCCACATCAGTTGGAGAAGAAAAAATGCACCGATATATAAGTGTTCACCCAACTCCATTAGTATAAGGCTTTTTTGGGATGTATCTAAAAATAAATTTGTGCGGGCTTGACCTAAAGCAGACAATATCATACTAATATGAAATTAGGGTGGCAGTACATGTAGTCCTAACAAGTGAAATCAAAACGAGGCTAAGAGCAAATGTTCATCTTAGCGGGTTTAGTTCTAGACATAATCTATTTGACAGGTGAATATTTTGTTAGAGAAACTTTTTCCAGAAAGGTTCTTTGTGACAAGACATGGAATTTGCAAATGAGATTCAACCTGATGAAGATTATGAGAAGAAGGTGGAGTAAATTTATTTTATCAGAAATTCAGACCTAAGGGGAGATTTGTTGGGTATTTGTCTTGAGTTCCTTACCATAATTGAAGTTTTCATTTAGAAAAAGGAAAACAGAATCTTTTCATATTTAGCGAACCCTTTTTCTAGTAGGTAAAGAAAAATAGAATTTCTCCATATTTGATGAATTCGCAGGAAAAAGTTTATGACTATATAAATAGAGGCTTATTTCTTCTAATTTGGTGGCATTCATAATGTAGCCATGAGAGTTTGAGAGTCTTGTATAGAGAGAGAAACGGTGAGTCACGAATATTGTATTAATACTTGTGTAAACCTCTTTGTATTCTCAATAAATTGGTGAGGTTATTTCTCTTGAATACTCTCTTTATATAGTGGATTGATCATTTCTTCTTATGAATGTAGGTTGGTTAACCGAACCACGTTAAATATTTGTCTCTTTATGGTATGTTTTTTGTTTATCTTCATACTTATGGTTTATCGAGGTTTGCTTTGCTAGCTTCTGCATGACACCTGATTTTTGTCGATCCAAACAAGTGGTATCAGAGCCTAGGTACGGGTATATCTGACTAGTGAACTATTTCTTATGAGAAGTTTCAGGTGTGACAACAAGACCAGAGATTTGCAAGGGTGTCTTGTGTCGAAAATCTTCTTGGCAAAGTAATGGTCAAGCAGCGTGTCCCACTGATCGGTAGTGGCGGTGCAAGATGGTTAGCAAATCAAATATGTTATCCCTGAAAGGGAGTTTATGAATTGTGTGGTCTTGGTTTGAGAGGAGGATTATTGGATGTGAGAAAACTATCCTACATGGACAAGAGAAGAAGAAATGTAATGATATAGAAATGTACTGATATATAAGTTCTCACCCAACTCTATTAGTATGAGACCTTTTGGGATATACCCATAAATAAATCTATTGGACTTGGCTCAAAGCAGATAATATCATAATGAGGGTGGTAGTACGTGCAGTCCTAATAATTAGAATCAAAACGAGGATAAGAAAAGTGTTCATCTTGGTTGGTTCAGTTCTAGACGTAACATATTTGAAAATATTGAAGATTTTGTTGGAGAAACATTTTTCAAAAAGGTTATCTATGACGAGATATGAAATTTGCAGAGGAGATTCAACCTGATGAAGATTGTGTGAAGAAAGTGGAGAAAATTTATTTTTTCAGAAATTCAGGTCAAGGGGGAGATTTGTTGGTATTCATCATGATTTTCTTATCATAATTGAGGTTTTCTTTTTTGGAAAAGTAAAATAGAATCTTTCCAAATTTTGGCGAATCCTTTTTCTAATAGGTAAAATAAAATAGGATTCTTCATATTTCACAAATTTGTTACTAGTAGGAAATGATTTATGACTATATAAATAGAGGCTTATTCCTTCCAACTTGGTAGCATCATAATGTATCCATGAGGGTGTCACGACCCGAAACAAGGGTCTAGGAGTGACATGGTGAATGGGACCTCAAGAGTCCCTAAATAAGCCTCAAAAAATCCATATTCACATCATTAGTTTGGAAACATATATAAATAGTAAACACATAATTCTAAAGGTCGGAAAAGTAGGACTCGCGCTATGGGAAAATATGGGACTTAGGATCTTGCAATTTTCATACCTTAACATAATCACATCAAAGTACTCAAAATCAAGTCATAATAGTCATATCTAAAATATATCCATGATCATAAGCTCCAAACATCGACACATAACATATACCCTTACAAGAGTCTAAAAGATGTCCAACAATGCCTCTAGGCATAAGATAGGACGGAATTCAAGACACGTCTTAGGCTCACCCTCAAAATAAATGGTAGCATGCACGAAAGCAACATAAGGTAGTCGAATGGTGGCTTGTCCTTCGAATAAAGGACTCACCACAACAACCTTCTCCAAAATCGACTAGCCGTGAAGTGGTAGATGAATGTAGTCTCTGGTCCATATATGATTAGATCATGTATTCAAAAGTATATGTGAGTATATTTGAATGTACTAGTATACAGGCATGCAACATGAAAGGAAGATGATGTTAACATGCATAATATGTCACATGAAAACCATAGAGTAGCCATAACCCACATATACTAACACTTAATGAGTCACCCCTTGCTTGAATTATGTACAAGGAGGGTTGTACCCATCCTCGTCAATACATATTTAACTCATGACATGATATTGTATAGGGAAGGTTGTACCTATCCTCATCTATACATTATATAAAGGGAGGGTTGTGCCCGTCCTCATCGATACATACTTAGCTTATATAACCATGTGCATAGAAAATGTTGTGCCTATCCTCATCTATGCATTCTGTAAAAGGAGGGTTGTGCCCATCCTCATCATACACACTTAGCTCATATAACCATGTGCATAGGAAAGGTTGTACCTATCCTCATCTATGCATTGTGTAAATGGAGGGTTTTCCCCATCCTCATTGATACACACTTAGCTCATACATACATGTGCATACCTTCCTCATCTATGCATTGTGCAAAAGGAGGGTTGTTCCCATCCTCATCAATACACACCTAGCTGATACATGTGCATAGGGAAGGTTGTACCTATCCTCATCTATGCATTGTGTAAAGGGAGGTTTATTCCCATACTCATCAATATACACTTGTGATTACATACTCATGCAAGATTTCATATCATATACACACCCATATAATTTGTATTCATATAGAAGTCAAGTTCAAATTTCTAGCAAATTAGTTAATAATAGTATTAAACTTGTATCATACTCATGTTCATAGATTCATGCTCAATTCTTATTCATAACCATATTTTCATCAAAATCATATTTATAAACATATGTGGACTTAACCCACTTCATAATTTTCATAAAATCGAAGGTACATGAATGCATATGCCGTGAATAACGTGAAAAACAACATGGGTAATTGAGATTCAATCTAAAATCAATAATATACTATGAAAGAGAGGTAAATCCATAACTAAATCCATATATAAACCATAATATAAATCACCATGCTTAGATCAAACTTAAAAGGGACCATATATATTCAAATATTCATAATAATAATAATGTAATTCAGTATTTCAAAGTTTAAATCATCTTAAAATCAGTAAATAAGCACAACTCATACATTACTTGAATTTAAGGAATCACAATATTTAAAACTCCAATTTAAAGTAGCTAAAAATTCATGAAAATTACTTGAAAGTATTTGGGTCTACTTGATTAAAAGGAACCAAGGATCAAAACCCACATACCTTGACCAATGAAGAAGTTTAAACATAAATTTTGAAAAAGAAATAAATTTCCTTGAATTGCGACGTCTTCAATCCATAAAAGTTCTTTGAGAGAGGTTTGAGAGAGCAAGTTTTCAAATGAGAGAAAATGGATTTGAATATTTTTAACAGGGTCTAGGTCATTAGGAAGTCTTTAAGAAGCATAGGAAGTCACAAAAGATCATTAGAATAAACCATATTTATGAAAATGCCATTAATGAAACCAGTAGAAAAAGTGCACGTCACCACTTAAAGGGAAGGTTCACAGCCCATGTGGCATTATAGGGCCCGTGAGACCTCACTTAGCAAAACTTTCACCGGACAAAGGATAACCTATACTTGGAAAAGTTTTACAAAAAGTCATCTATACGGGGGCCTTCACGGGCTATGTGATGTCACACAATTCGTGTGAGTGATCATGTGACTACAATTGACTTGATAAAAGTTTTTTTAAAATTTTCTAAGAGAGGTCTCACTGGAGGCCTTATGGGCCATGTTAAGTCACACGGACCGTATAGGTGCTTATGATACCATACTTAGAAAATTTCAGCAAATTTTCTTCAAGCCAAGGGTGCTTCTAATGAAGGTTTCACGGATCATATAGAGCTTCACGCGTCGTACAAGCTTTTGTATGAAGGTACCAAGTTACAAGATGTGATTCCACACTTAGGATATAATTTTGGAAAGGGATTTTATGATAACACACACCCACGGTAAGTAAGAAGCCGCACAACCCCTATGGGTGCCCGTGTGGCTTGCCGTAGAAAAATGGAGGCAACACAACACATGAGGGCTATATAAAAATAGGCATAACTTCTTCATTTGAACTCTAAATGTGGTAAAACCAGATGTGTTGGAAAGCTAATTCAAAGTGCTTCAATTTGATAGGTCAAAGGCCACCCAATTCCTTTTAAGCTAAGAGATATTCCCCTATAAATTTGACCCTTCTATTGGTTCTTGTGAGAAGCTTAGGCAATGGAATTCCTTTTAACCTGGCTTGATAAACCATATAAATAAGCTTGTATTTAAGGCTTTCTAGAGAACTTAGCTTGAGTTTGAAGGTTTCGTTCCCACCTCACAACTTTAGGGGAATTACATTCTCCCCTCTCAGGATCATTCGTCCTTGAGTGAGAAACGGTCTAGCTTGAAAGGTTTGACTTAGGACATGAAACATTCAATCACAAGACACAATGCATTTTCATCACTTAAAAATCATAAAGTCACTGAAACTCATATTAGGATGAATTCTAATGATTCAAAACATTATAAAAAATCATTTTGGTGCACATGTATGCATGTCATGTCATAAAACTCAAGAGTGAAAGAATTAGGACCACTTGGAAGAGGAAGAACCTAATACCTTAGGTTTGAGTAGATTGGAGTAGGAAAGTGTATTTCAATTCACACTATGATCAAGTGAAGTATACATACCCAAAAATCAAAGCCTTTTTAACTTACCATCCACCATAATCGGAGCCTCCTTCGCTTCTTGCCTAGTATGTAAAGCATAAAACCTGTTGCTGTGAGGAGCATCTCCTTATTGAACTCTAACTTGAACCTGCTCACCTGAAACCATTTGACCTTGAGGATTGCCTCCTTGGCCATTCCTCTGAGCATCATGACAATGAGCAAGTTTGTGCCCTATCTTGCCACAACCAAAACATGCACCCGATCCTACGAAACATTTCCCCACATGATTTTTGCCATATCCTTTGCATTTAGGATTAGTATTACTATCCTTGAAACTCCTTTGCTCTAGATCTTTGACCTATGTAGGATAGTCATTTCCACCACCACCTTCGGAGTTGGAGAACCCATCATTATAACGGGCCCTCTTAGAATCGTGCATCCTTTTCTCTTTGAGCTTTTTTCCTTTAATCTTTTTAGCATATGTCATGAGCCTAGATATGTCCATATCCCGAATAAGCATAGTTATATGACATTCCTTCACAACCACATTAGATATCCTACAAATAAACTTGTGCATTCTTGTACAGAGGTCAACCACTAGCATAGGAGCATACTTTGAGAGCTTTGTAAACTTGAGAGAATATTCCCGCACACTCATATTACCCTGCTTAAGATTGATAAACTTTGTCATCTTATCTTCCCTAAGCTTAAGAGGGAAGAAATAATCTACAAATATGAACTTGAACTCCTGTTAATTAACAACATTACCACAAATCCTTTTCATTAACCAGTGAGTGTACCATACTTAAGCCACATCTTTCAACTGATAAGTAGCCAATTCAGCTTTCTCCTCAGAAGTGACTCCCATAACAGTTAACACCTTAGTGATCTCATCAATAAACTCTTGAGCATCCTTATTCGTCTTTGACCTATAGAACTCCAAAGGGTTCATTCGAGTAAAATCTCTCACCCTTGAGGCCGGAGTGGGATCTCGAGGAAGATTAGCCTGCCTAGTTTGAGTAGTCACCACTTGGGCAAGCATAGCAAAGATTGTAGGGAATTCACCATTAGAGATAGGATCTTCAATAGGCCCTAGAGGTGTTTGACCCTCAATAGCTGGGGCCCATCTTGATAGGGAAGCTCTTCTTCGAGGCATCTTTTGTAATGTAGCAAGGACACCATCAAGGTAAGGAAACCAAACATACGATCCATATCACAACATAAGACATGAAAAAATGCAACAATTACAAGAACGTCATTATAGCCTCCCACTCATTGACATGATGCACCTTATACTTATAATAGGACTTTACTCGACGTGGCATATTGGACTTCGAGGATCATTACCAAACCTAGTGCTTTAATACCATCTCTGTCATGACTCGGACCTAGGGTCTAGAAGTCATAAGGGGAATTTGAATTCGAGAGTCCCCAAATAAGCGTAAAAAAATCCATATTCACATCATTAGTTTCGAAGCATATATAAATAGTAAACACATAATTCTAAGGGTCAGGAAAGTAGGACTCACGCTATGGGGAAATATGGGACTTTGGATCTCAAAATTTCTATACCATAACATAATTGTATCAAAATACTCATAATCAAGTCATAATAGTCATATCCAAAATACAACCATGATCATAAGCTCCAAATATTGACACATAACATATACTCGTACAAGAGTCTACAAAATGTCTAATAATGCCTCTAGTCATACGATAGGATGGGGGTCAAGACATGTCTCGGGCTTACTCTCAAAATAAATGGTAGCATGAACAAAAGCAACATAAGGTAGATGGATGGTGGCTTGTCCTTAGAAGAAAGGAGTCACCACAATAACTTTTTCCAAAATCGACTAGCCGTCAAGCGGTGGATGAATGTAGTCTCTGGTCCCTACATTAGTACATTTGAATGTACTAGTATGCGGGCATGAAAAATGAAAGAAATATGATGCTAACACGCACAATATGTCACATAAAAACCATAGAGTAGCCATAACCCACATATACTAGCACTTAACGAGTCACTCTTTGCATAAATTGTGTAAAGGGAGGGTTGTACCCAACCCCGTCAATACATATTTAGCTAATGACATGACATTATATAGGTAAAATTGTACCTATACTCATCTATACAATGTGTAAAGGGAGGGTTGTGCCCGTCATCATCGATACACACTTAGCTCATATAATCATGTGCATAGGGAAGGTTGTACCTATCCTCTTCTATGCATTGTGTAAACGAAGGGTTGTGCCCATACTAATCAACACACTTAACTCATATAACCATGTGCATGGGGAAGGTTGTACCTATTCTTATCTATACATTGTGTAAAGGGAGGGTTGTGCCCATCCTCATCAATATACACTTAGCTCATACATACATGTGCATTATCTATGCATTGTGTAAAGGGAGATTTGTTCTCATCCTCATCAATACACTCTTAGCTCATACATACATGTGCATAGGGAAGGTTGTACCTATCATCATCTATGCATTGTGTAAAGGGAGGGTTGTTTCCATCCCCATCAATATACACTTGTGATTACATACTCATGCAAGATTTCATATCATATGCACACCCATATAATTCGTATTCATGTAGAAGGCAAGTTTATATTGCTAGAAAATTATGTAATAATGGTATTAACTTGTATCATACTCATTTTTATAGATTCAAGCTCAATTCTTGTTCATCACCAGATTTTCATCAAATCATATTTATAAACATATATGGGCTTAGCCCACTTCATAATTTTCATAAAATCCAAGGTACGTGAATGCATATACCATGAATATTGTGGGAAATAGCATGGGTAATTGAAATTTGATCTAAAATCAATAATATAATATGAAACTAATGTAAATTCATAACTAAATCCATATTTAAACCATAATATAACTCTCTCATGCTTAGATCAAACTTAAAAGAGACCATCCATATTCAAATATTCATAATAATAATGTAATTCAATATTTCAATGTTTACATCATCTTAAAATCAGTAAATAAACACAACTTATACGTTACTTGAGTTTAAGAATCACAATATTTAAAACCCCAATCTAAAGTAGCTAAAAATAATGTACATGCGTTAACCAATGAAGAAGTTTCAAGATAAATTTTGAAGAAGGAATAACTTTCCTTGAATCCCTAAGCCTTCAATCCACAAAAGTTCTTTGAAAGTGGTTTGAGAAGCGAGCTTTCAAATGAGAGAAAATGGATTTGAATATTTTGAATAGAGTTTAGGTCATTAGGAAGCATAGAAAGTCACAAAAGAACATTCGAATAAACCATATTTATGAAAATGCCATTAATGAAATGAGTAGAAAAATTACACGTCACCATTTCAAGGGAGTGTTCACAGCCCGTGAGGCATTACATGGTCCGTGAACTTACGCTTGAACTTGCTCGTGAACCCTCACTTAGGAAAAATTTTACTGGACAAAGGATAACCCATTCTTAGAAAATTTTTGCAAAAAGTCATCTATACGAGGGTCGTGTGCTGTCCTACGGTTCGCATGAGTGACAGTGAGACTACACTTGGCTTGATAAAAGCTTTTACAAAATTTTCTATGGGAGGTCTCACTGGAGGCTTCATGGGCCATGTGAAGTCATGTGAACCTATAGGTGCCCATGAGACCACACTAAGAAAATTTTTGCAAATTTTCTTCAAGCCATGGATGCTTCCAATAAAGGTCTCATGGACCATATGGAGCTTCACGGGCCATACAAGATTTCGTATCAAGGTACCAAGTTACAAGATGTGATTCCACACTTACAATATAATTTTAGAAAAGAATTTATGATCACACACTACCACGGTTTATGAGAATCCACATAGCCTGTATGGGTGCCTGTGTGGCATGTGTTAGAAAAATGGAGGCAACACAGCATAGAAGGGCCATACGGATATGGACACAACTTCATCATCCAAACTCCAAATGAGGTAAAACTAGAGACATTGGAAAGCCAATTTAAAGAGCTTCAATTTAATAGGTCATGAGCCATCAGTTCCTTTTAAGCAAAGAGATATTCCCCTTTAAAGTTGACTCTTTGATCAGTTCTTGTGAGAAGCTTAGGTAATGGAATTTCTTTGAACTTGACTTGATGTAACAGATCCATGATAACCCTAAACCACATAAATAAGCCTGTATTGAAAGCTTGCTAGAGAACTAGCTTGAGTTTGAAGGTTCCATTCCCACCTCACAACTTGCGGGGTATTATAGAGGGCTTGAGATATTTGTGTAAGGAGAGAAATAGTGAGTCACAAGTGTTTTGTTAACACTTGTATGAACCTTTTTATATTTACAATGAATTGATAAAGTTATTTCTCTCAATATTTTGTACTCTATTGCTCATCTCCTCTTGTGGATGTAGGTCGATTTATCGAACCACGTTAAATATTTGTCACTTTATGGTATGTTTTCCATTTATCTTTATACTCATGGTCTTTTGAGGGTTGCTTTGCTAGATGACGCATGATACCTGATTTCTATCAGTCCTAATAAATCAATATTTTAGGAACACTCAGTCAAAATTTCAACCCAATCCAATGGTTAATGAATTAGGAAATGCAATTTGAAGGCTGCTGGTCAGAGAGAAAAAACTATTGTGGAAAACACCATTTTTTTTCTTTTTTCGCTCTTATTGAAAGATCTCTCAAACACCTCTCATATGTGCTAATATCTCTCAAAGATGAATAACAGTAAGTAATACCTAATTCTCTCAAAAGTTGTCCTATTTATAGATAATGAGTTGTACTTTTTCTTAAGCCAAAACCAACTGCAAATATGATTATTCTAATCTTTTTCTAAATAGGATTATAGTTCTAATTCTTCTCCAGTTAGGATTGGAAACCAAAAGAAAATAGAATTAGGCCATGGGCCTTTGGCTAGAACATGGGCTATTGCCTAATTTTATTTGAACCAATAGATTATAACTATTGTACTGATTTTTACCAGTAATAGACTTTAAACAATAAATTGTTCTTCTAGAGATTATAATCAAGATAGAAAAGTATCGCAACATTCTTAGTATTTGACTTCAAATAGTGAGTATTAAAATCTCTATGAATCTTTTGATTCATCTTTTTAAACATGACTTCTAGGATATTTGAGCATGATATTAGATTTGATGGATTTGATTTTGATTTGTACTGTGATCTAACGATGGTCGAACTTGATCTTGAATTTTGATGAACTTGAATTTGACTTGTACCTGAATTCTAGTACTTTTAGTTCATTCTTGGATTCTTGAATATGTCGGTCTTGATATTGAGTTTAATCTTGAGATTACGCGCTTGAACTTATAACTTGAAGAGAAATCTAAGACATTTGATCCACAAAGTCTTTATGGGTTCTTGTTAGAATTTTGGTGGATTTTCTTAATTATGTGGACCTTTTTTCGTAGTTGTAGAATGGAAGAGTTGTGATGATGAATATTATGGCCAATTGGATTTAAGTGATATGGCATACGACTTGTGACAAGGAATGATTTTCTTCGATCAATAAGATTTAAGTGACATAACGATATTTGATTGGGTAAAATATGCCACTTGTACAGACATGACACAGTTTCATTGACCCTTGATTTGGCTAGGCATGTCATTTCATTTTGACATTTTGCATGACTCTATTAGTTTATTTGTTTGACTTAATATGTCACATCTTTTGACACAGAGAATCAAACTGGAGCTCTAAGATGAGATGACATATCGAACTTTGCAAAGTTGGCTCATTATTTACAGTTCAAATTTTTTGGACTACTCTAATGAAATTTAACTTTTATTTAAATCCATATATATTGGACTTAAATGATTAATCGAATTATATTAGTTCCCAATATTTCTTTTAACTAAATATATCTTGCATCTAAAATAACTCAAATGATTTTATGAATTTGCATCGAATAAATTTTAAATAATTATACATTTGTATAACATAAACAATCTAATATGAAATACTATCAAGTATTCAGGGACATGGAGCTACCTTAATTTTATATAATTTTATGATAACAATAGAATTTCAAGAAAAATATACCCTAAATAATCATAGTGTTTCATTTTCTTAAGAGCGGAAGCCTTCTTCTTGAGTAACTTGTTCCTCTCTCTAAAAGAAGCAAATTTGTTTTTCTTTGTTTTCCTTAATGCTTTTAATCAGAATAGTGTAAATGAAGTACGTTACTCTTTACTTTCTTAGATAGATAGGACGAAACCTATTTGAAAGTAATGTAATTCTTCATGTTCCATTATTAAGACATAGTGGATAGTGAAGACTTATATCAACAAATAACGTTCTCATCATCCAATAAAAAGTTTGCTAGTTAATAATGTTATTAAATGAAATAATTATATGAAATTTTTACATAAATATACAACCAACCTAATATATTAATGTAATGTCATGATCCGATTTATTGAGTTGAGATGGCAGCTACTATATCTCGCTAGTAGATATGCCAATCCAAAACCTAGTAAAACTAGTAATGAGTAAATGGGCAAAAACTAAACAACTTAAATAATGACCATGATAGAACAATACAAGAAAAAGCCAACATATAGATAAATAACTAAAAATCTCTCCCAGAACCTGAATGTCACCGAAATAGTGCCACTAAAATGATTAAAAGTCTCAAAAGTGGACCAAAATCTAAAAATATACTAAAACTAAAAGGACCTTTCTCAAATACAAAAGACAAGCCATAACAGTGTGTGTGTGTGTGTATATATTTATATACACACATAGAGAGAAGAAGACGACAATGATCAGGATGCAATTCTCACCCTTTTCTCTGGATGTTGGCTACTATTGGCTCAAGCATTGAAGGTGATAAAAGGTGATTCATCTAACATGAAGGAAATAGAGGCAAAGGGTACTATTGGTATTAATGAAAATGTATCTAATAGGCATCATAGGTCGACTAAGTAAGATAAGTAAATGTAATAGGATATACTAGAATAAAACATAGAAAGAGATCGAGAACAAGAAAAATAAAGGTATGGATATTAGTGAAAAAGAACAAATAAAACCTAAGGTAACTAATCCCAATTGAGTCATCATAAGCGAAACCTAAGGTAACTAATCACAATTGAGTCCTCATAAGCCAAACCTAAGGTAACTAATCACAATTAAGTCCCCATACCTATCACAATTGAGTCCATATAAGCCTATGCGTAAGTTAAAGCAACCCAAATGGATTCTCATAAGCCCAAAAGGTGGTCAGAAAACCAAAAATAAGACTAAAGGAGATTTGGTAGAACCAAGGTATTTCAGAAGTGTTAAATTTTGTAGCTTTTAATAGGAGAAGGCATAGAAGTCGGACCTTGAACTGTGGGTGAGTCTCCCTATAGTAGATATACTAATAAAGTCAAACTCTGCTAAGAATAGTGTAAAGCCCAAACCATGAACCACAGATCTCAATTTCCTATAGATAAAATGATGAAATCACATGGGTCAGGCTCTATAAGTCTTCTTTATAGGAGGATGAATAATTAGTAGTAGAAAATACAAAGCTGAAACCTCAAACAACGGATGAAACCTCTTATCAGTGCCACATCAAGGATGAGTACTCCAAGTAAGCCATTCAGAGATTCCCATAAGTAAAAGTTGTAAGGATGTTTCATATCCATCTTCTATGTCCTCTAACTATCTGAATGTAGTTAGAAAGACGAATTAAGCCATTTCTACTACTGAATAAGCCATCGAGGTTAGCCAAAATTCCAAAAATAGGATAATACAAGAATTATGGATGACATGGCCCCACAACTGAGTCATTTCCTAGATAAGGCTCATCTCTATAAACCCAGATCTACTGTATTAGTCTAGAAGGACCTATGATGCTCAAACTCATGTGAGGATAGAAGTAACAAAATCTATCAAGTCAAAAATTTCGCAAGTCTATGGCAACACCAGCATAAGCCTAGACTACTAAGGTGAAACATGCTCCAAAATAGAATATAATCAATACAAAGCAACCAAGGATGAAAAATCATCAACTATAGAATTTGACATACCTATCAAATCTCTAAAATAGTCTAAAACATACAATTTGCTTCTCATATCGACGAATTAGAGGAGATGTCAACCGACAATCAAATTCTATCAAGCATAACCTATGACAATATTACCTATCCTAATATTAATGTAAATCCACATATATTGAACTTATTTAAAAGAAAGGAAGCCATAGCATACACTAAAGATGATCGCATGTTCCAAACTACTCCACCAGAGCCTTTATCTTCCTAACAGCCTCAAAGTGATGTCTCATTATCAAAAATAGAATCATAATGTTATTATGGTCATTTTAAGACTATAATTACAAAATCCTAAGATAGAATAATTTTGAGTCAAAATTAGGAACTTAAGACCTGCATAGAAATTTCAAAATTAACTCTATAAAAGGGTCCTATTTAATTTTCCAAATGTGTATCCTAAAACGGGACATGATTCGGAGCATAGGACATCCCCAAATAGGTCATGCATCAAAATCACAATTTAACCTAAACACATTTTGATCACACCAATGCGTTCTCCCAGAAAATCCTCACAATTTAGTCTTTTGAATCGCTAAAATTGGCCTAGCATAAGAATAATATCATATTCTAAAGAAGTGTACCAATTCTAAGTTCATTCTTGAACTAAATTCAATAGGCTACCAATGTGACCTTCATAGTTGGGGCCACTATAGCCCACAATAACTGACCCTCCCCTCTCCCTATAGATAGACCTTTGTAATCATTAGAGAATGAACTTTGTGACCCTTTGTCTTTGTGTCCCAAGAACCATAATTGTGTAGTAAAACTCCTATACTCTCGTGAACACAAATAGTAATGGGAGTTTGTAGGGATGCCCAAGTTAGAAGCCTAGAAAGTGCAGAAAAGATGGGGCTGAAAAGTTTAAGACTCATTTCATGAGCCAATTTCATAGCCCGTGGTTCATTCCATGAGCCATAGACCAATCTCATGAATAAGGGACTTGAGGGATCATAATTTTTTATTAAGTGCAAAATGATTCATGAGGACCATCCGTGACCCATGGAAGGAAACACAAATCATAGGATGAGTCATAGATTGAGATCTAGACATGAAGAAAATTTAGAGTTTTTGGAATGTAAACCATGACCAAGAGGATAGACTGTGGTCCTGTTCACTATTCGTTGTTGACGTCTATGAATGGGATCCCTGAGAATAAAATTTTACTAAGTGTGGAAGAGTTCCACGAGGCCATCCATGACCTGTGGATCAAAGTACAACCCGTAGATATAGATTTGTGGTTTGATAGGCTGGTAACTAGTATCTGAAGATTAGAAAAGAATAATGTAATGACATAAACGACAACTCGTGGTTTAATCCATGACCCGTAATCAGGGTCTCGTGGTTCATGTATGACAATTTTAATGAAGGACACTTTTGTCCTTTCTGCGAGTCCTAGATTTAAACTATGTCATTTTTATGACCCTTTAGGCCCCTAGTCAAACCTAAAAATACTAAGTATTCCCACTCTTTTTCATTTTTTCACTTTCTCAAAATTCTAAGCCAACTATTCTCTCCAAGAACAAGGCAAGAAGGCTAGGATTTTCAAGGGTCCTTCTCTATAACAAAAAGTTCCTTCTTCTTAGGCTACACCTAAGGTATATAGTTGATTTGTGGTTAAATGAGTTCATTTGCATTGCATGCTCATGTATTTAGTACAATCGAACATACTAATAAATACTCTTTGCCTACATGATCTAACCATGTAGGGATCGAAGACTATCTTCATCCAGCTCTTGACGGTTAGCTCTGTTTGTGAAAGTTTTTGTGGTGAGTCCTATCATCGAAGGACAAGCGACAATCTATCTACCTATTATGTTACTTTTACTTATGTTTTATTTACTTTGAGGGTGAGCTTGGAACATGTTTTGGCCCCTGTCTTATCATATGACTTAGAGGTATTGTTGGACAATATGTAGACTCTTGTATGAATTTGTGCTATGTCCTCCATGTTATTTGCTTATTGAAAGGACCCTAAAAAATGCCCAAAAATATGCCTTGGAAGTGCCTAGAATAATAATATCTATATATCTCAAAATCCATGCATGATATTGAATATTCAACTTCATATTCTTGATCAAGGGAAAACATTGAGTGGGAAATAGGTCTAAACCTAATTTTAGAGCAAATGAATCACAATTTCAATTTCCCAAAAATCAAATTCTAGTGAGGTTTCCAAGCCCCTGGCACAACGCACCAACGACGCGCCTTAGTATATTTTTTTGCGCAGTTTTCTTGTTCGGTTCAAGACTTTTGGGTCTTGGGCCTAAGCCTCTCCATGCAAGAAAATACCTATACTTAGCGATATTTCACCTTCATATCATACAAGACATTCCCCCAATACTCTCTTAAACCCTTAGACTAATATTGCTCTTAAAATTTAAGTTTTCAAATCTCTTCCGGGTCTTAAGGAATTCATCCAAGCTTCAAGTCTTCATTCAAATGTTCATCAGGAAATTCTCCAAAGCTAAGGTGTATGGGTATTTTTCATGGTTTTCTTTCACCCACGAAGCCCAAGCTTCCTTTTTACCTAAATTACATGATTTCAAGTTGATTTACTTATGGGTCTTACTTATTTTGAATTAGACTATGAACTATGTTGGGTTTTCTTGAAATTGTGACTATTTTAGCATATTTTGAGCTATGATTCTAAGATCCATCATGGGATTTGATGAAGGATTTTGATGTATATTGCATGAGGGTGTAACCAAGTATTGATAAATGATTTTACATTGAATTTTCTTGCATGATTTCATACCTAAATTGCAAGGTTTTACACTAGCACTATAGAACCGCCAAGTGTTTGGTAAAATGTGCAGTTATGATTTCTTGAGGAATTGAAGGTCCAATACATATCTTATGAGTTAAATGGCTTTATGATGATGAAATATATATATATATATATATATATATATATATGATATTATCCTATATCGTATTGGGAATTGTCCATTCCCCATTCAGGGGGTTGTGAGCTTGGGTAACCAT
>JAOTQJ010200463.1:0-20088 GCA_025642045.1 Solanum sejunctum | reverse complement strand
CATATTAAAATATTATTTTTAAATTAAAAATTAATAAAATAAAAATAGTAAAAATTCAATTTAAATATGTCACACTAAAAATAATAATTATGAGTATATTAGTAATACTTAAGTTAAAAAAAGAAAGAAAAATAAACAATAATAATATATAATATTATTTTAAATTACCTTTATTATTATTATTATAATTATTATTAATTACTATTGTTATTATTTACTTTTATTTTTATAATATTTATTATTTAGTAATAATAGTAGTAGTAATATTTATTATTATTTACTTATTGCTTATTATTATTACTATTAATATATTAATATCGTATGTTGGCATCATATATTTTTAATACATTATTTTCTAATTTAAAATAATAATTTTAATACATTTAATATTTTACATAATAATTTTAGCATATATGAAGTATTTTCTTTAAATAAAGATTATTATTTAAAATACTGTATATTTTATAATTGTGAATATTATAATTATTAATTAGATTGCAATCTATTAAATTTCAACCAAATTCATTTAATTTGTAGTACTTATAATCTAATTCATTTTATTTTTTTTCAATTTCTTTGCAATTTATTTCAACTCTAGTCAATCTTTCTATAATTTCTTTCAAATTTTAGACTAATAGATCATTTTGTGGCTAGATCTTAAATTCTCAATTTAATTCTTATTAAATTTAAATTCGAATACTCACTGTTTTGACCCGAATCCCACCCATCACTTGAATTCAATCCTAACCGCTAATCTTTAATTGGGGGGTTGAGATTTAATCTCATTTTTTAATTTCCATTTCAATAGAAAATCCTAAACGACCCTTTTTCCAATCCAGAACCCTGCGAAATACCCACCAACCATCTCTCTCTGCTTGTCCCTTTTCCGACAAAACACAAGCCATTGCCCAAAAATCAGGAATTTTTTACATATTATTTATAGTTATGTACTCAATGATAGAAGTTATACACGTAATAAATTTATTTATTCTTTAATCTTTTTAAGGAGAAAAGAAGAAAATTTCAAATATCTTGACAACTTAAAACTAATTAGCTACGGATTATTTGTCGCTGCATTTTTCGTTAATCTTTACTAAATATAGTACAAAAATTTTAATCGCTGATTCTGTAGCTGCAGATTTGACGTAAAATCTTGGCACACTGTTTAGCAACAAAAACTAGTTTTCGTCGCTAACTTAGAGCTAAAAGCTACACCTATTTTTTTTTCATAATTTAAGACCAAATAACACTTTCATAGCTAGTATGTCGCTATTTAGTGACAGATATTGTATTGTCGCTATGATCCGTCGCTAAATCATTTTTTTGGGTAGTGGATGGTGATTAAAAGAACTGAAAGTGTACTCCTTTTATTTATTAGATCAAAATTATCGACCTCAGAAAGTAAATATTCTATTTAAAGAAATTAATATAGCGACCTCAAGATGTCGATATTGACTATTGTGATTAAAAGGAATGAAAGTGCACTCGGTATATTGATTAGATTAAAAAAGTTGATATTCTATTTTAAAAAAAGTTAATATAGCAACCTTAAAATGTCAATATTAAACTATTGTGATGAAAAAAATAAAAAATTACTCCTTGTATTTATCAGATTAAAATTATCGAGCTCCGAACGTCGAAAGAATATTCACCATTGGAGGTCGATTTAATAAAAAATAATTTACATAGAATAAAATATTAATTAACATTCATTGAAAAATCTTTTTATTTTTTTATGAAATTGAAATTAAATAAAATATTATTGTTTATTTATTCAATTTAATACCAAAAAAGAGGTTGATTTTGATTGTATTTAATTTTTCAAGAAAATTTCGGACCTTGGAAAGACGATATATGAAACACCCCTCATGTGTTTTGGAATGCTACATAATTGTATTTTTCAAATATCTCAAATACCATGCGTGATTTTCGAAATCCGACTTCATATTCTTGTTCAGGGGACAAATTGAGTGGGGAATGGGTAAGTTTCGAATTTTAGAAAACCTGTAGCGAAAAATAATTTTCGCAAGAAAATGATTTCTAGTGTGCATCCACGCCCTAGGCGTGACACGGCCTGGGCGTGGACGAGCACAAATTGAACTTGCGCACCTAGTCCATGTCACGCCTGGGGCACGACCAATGCAATTTCCCCCCTGTTTTTCATATTTTTCACAAGAGCATTTGGATAATCACCCAATACCCATTTAAACGTAAATCCTCCATCTTTAATCATTTTCAACTCCAGAACTCGCAAAACCCTCTCAAAACCTCTCTAAAACATTATCAAAACCCCCATTCAAATTTAAGGATTTCAAGCACAAGGTTTGGAACGTAGAACCCATCACAAACTTCAAGTCTTCCCCAATTTAATTTTAAGAAATTCAAAGTTTAAGGTATGTGGGTCTTCATGCATGAGTCCTTTCATCGATGGAGCACAACTCTCTCTTCTTATAAAATTTCATAATTTTGAATGTTTGATTCTTCATGGAGATCTATTATTATGTATTACAAATGTGAGATATGTTGGGTTTTATTAAGTATTGATAGATTATGCATGAACATTCATTTTTAAGCTTATTCCATGCGTTAATTTATGTCTAATGAGACTATGCAAAGTAGGAGCTATGAAAACTATGAATTATTGTGAACTTTTGAGATGGATTTCATGATACCCAAATTAAGGGTTTTACTACTGTGATTGATGTGTCGATTTGCATGATTTTTAAAACAGTTGATTTTACTCTCTTATGTTATTACTCGATAAATTGCATGATTTTAGAATAAGTATCCATATACCCACCATGTGTTTGACTAAATTACATGACAAGGATTTGTAAGTCGTTAATAAGATATTGCATGATTTTACAAGTCAAGTGTTTTCAAGATAATTGTAGGCTCCCAAGCATGTATCTAATTCATGAAAGATATCTATGACTTTTGCAAGTGACAAGTTGAGCCCTATTTCAAGATTCTATCCTCGTGTGAGCCATTCTTGTAAAGTTGAGGGGTCAAGCATGATTACTATTTTTCCATCATGTTCAAGTTAAGCTCACTACTAGAGGTCAAGTATGTGAATGAGCTACTCATTTCATATTATCATGTCTCTTAAAAGTTATACATGCTATGATCAAGCTTATGTTTATTTCAAGTATTCCGTGGGATTAGACTTAGCACCGATTGAGGCTTAAGGTGGAGGCTCAACTTAATAGGTCCTTATATAAAGTATTTAGTCTCTAAGCTGTGTGCCATCATAGGATTATGTTATTTCCCAAAGTAGGGTTTGCTAGTGGATCCATCTAGTTCATGTTTCCCCTCAAGTGGCACCAAGTATGGTTTACCTTTGCAAGTAGACCACACCTTTCCGAGGGATTGTCACGCTTTGGAAGTCCAAGTAGTAGGTTGCTTGGTCTTATATGTTCTTTAAGGTCTTCTCCCACATATGTATGTTACATTATGCAAGTTGAATGTTTTACATGCATGTTTGATTATAAGCATTGATCATACATGCCATATTGAGATTATATCCATTGTCTGTATTTATCCATTTCGAATATCATGGCTTATGTCTTTGTTGCATTGCACCCTGCATACATAGTATATTCGAAGTACTAATGCATACTATACGCCTAAATGATATTACCATGTAGGTACTGGAGCTCCTATTGACCATCCTCCTCCACATGGCTAGTTCACTTCTTGAAGAAAGCTAGTTGGTGAGTCCTTGACTCAGAGGACAATATCTATTTTATTCATACTAAGAGTTGTATAATTTCTTTTGGATACTTATCATTTGAGGGTGAGCCCGAGAAGTGTCTTGCCCTCCCTCTATTCCTACGTAGAGGTGTTGTTGGATATGATTGTCTATGTTTGAGCTTGAATCCTATGATGATTATGATTCATGAAAGACATCCTTTTTTCCCACTTTCCCTTTTACTATTAACTCTTGTTATTGTCTTATTTTGTTTTCGCAACCAAGGATGTGTATATGATATTCTAAGAGGCTTGTTTGGGTTATTTTTGGACTTTCCATTTCACTGTGTCACGTCTTAGTACTGGGTTGTGACATACTTGGTATCAGAGTACTAGGTTGTTAATGATCCTCAAAAATCCAACACACCACATTGATTAGAGTCTCATTCATGGTTGTGAAGTGTGCCATAACCATGAATAGGAGGCTATGAGGCATTTTAGGAAATGTTTCACTTCTTTATGATCTATGTCGTGCTTTAGATGCAAATATGAGGCTTCCTCCCCTAACATATGCTCTTTTACTCTTCTAGATCATGCCACTACCAAGAGGAAGGCCAATGAGGGCTGGTACACCCGAGGAGCAATCAGACCATCCCGCTCCTCAAGCTTCTCAAGATGGAGGGGCGACCCAAGTTGATTTCCAGAATGCCATCGCTACGTTGGTCCATTCTATGAACAACCAATTGAACCAAGGCGCCCAAGATCTTCATGCTCCTGGCCTCAACTTAACAAGAATGAATCCTCCAAAGTTTAATAGGTCCAAAGCGGAGAAAGATCCCCAAGAGTTCATCGATAAGGTGTATAAGGTGCTATCTATCATCGGGGTAAACACAGAGGAGAAGACAGAACTAGCATCCTACCAGCTCAAGGGTTTGGCCCAAATTTGGTTTTGCCCATGGAAATTAGAGAGGAAAAGTGACAATGCTATTCCTCAGGAGGAGTTCAAGGACAGCTTCGTCAACCGGTTCTTCCCTATTGAATTGAGAGAGGCGAAGATGATGGAGTTCATGAATCTCAAGCAAGGCTCCAAGAGTGCGGGGGAGTGTGCCTCAAATTCAACAAGCCCTCAAAGTATGCTCCTCATTTGGTTATTGAACCTAGATCAAGAATGAACAAGTTTGTATTGGGGGTGTTTGATTTGGTGAATGAAGAGTGACAAACCGCTATGATAGTGGGTGATGTGGACTTGTCTTAGCTCATGACATATGCCGAACAAATTGAGAGAGAGAAGCTTAGAAAGAGGAGGAGTAGGGAGTGCAAGAGGGCTCGGTTTGATAGTGGTTTACGAGGTCCTAAGGGTGGCCCTTATAAACAAGCTCACAAATTCCAAGGCCAAGGGTCCTCTAATGCTCTAAACAAGAGGTTTGCTAATGATGTGATGTCTAACTCAAGGTTTTAAGGTGGAAATGGTGGGATGACTAATCCTCGGTGACAAAAGTGTGGGAGAAACCATGGTGGTCCATCTTTGAGGAACTCTAATACCTGCTATGGCTGTGGTGAAGTGGGTCACAAGATTATTTATTTTCCAAATGCTCAAAACAAGGGTAGAGATTGTCGTTGTCAAGGCCAAGGTGCCAATGTGGGTCAAAAGGCAAAAGGAGGCCAACAAGGGGATGCTCTAAGGAAAAATCAGTTCTATGCTCTTTAAGGGAGGCAAAGAGTAGATGAGGTGCCCGATGTTGTTACCAGTATGTTAATGTTTTTTGATTATGATGTGCATGCTTTGATAGATCTTGGTGTCACACTTTCTTTCATTACTTTTACTGCCAATAGGCTTTATGTGTGTCCTGAATTGTTGGGTGAAACTTATGAAGTGTCTATCCTTGTTGGTGAGTCCATTTTGGCTAGAAGAGTCTATAGGGATTGTCCCATGTCCTTATTGCATAAAATCGTGCCTTGTAATTTTGTTAAACTTAACATGGTGGATTTTGATATCATTTTTTGGATGGATTGGCTATATGCATATCATGCTTCCATTGATTGTAGAACTCGTAAAGTTAAATTCCAATTCCCTAATGAGCCTATTCTTGAGTTGGGAAGTTGTAATATGGTGGTCAAGGGTAGATTCATTTCTTTTCTTAAAGCCCTAAATTGATTTCTAAGGGTTGCATTTACCATCTTATAAGGCTTAGGGATGTTGAGTCTAAAGTCCTTCCTATTGAGTCGGTTCCAGTGGCCAATGAGTTTCTTGATATCTTTCCCGATGTGCTTCCCAATGTTCCTCCCGAAAGGGAAATAATGTTGGCATAGACCTCCTCCTTGATACATAACCCATTTCCCTTACCTTTTACCGTATGGCCCTGATAGAGTTGAAGGATCAATTGAGGGATTCATTGGAGAGGGGTTTCATAGGGCCTAGCAAGACACCTTAGGGTGCATCGGTGTTGTCTATAAATAAAAGGATTGTTCCCTTAGAATGTGCATTAACTATCGGCAACTCAATAGAGTCACCATAAAGAACAAGTATCCTCTATTAAGGATAAATGACCTTTTTGATCAACTACAAGGGGCTAGTCACTTTTCTTAGATTGATCTTCAGTCAGGTACCACCAAGTGAGGGTAAGGGAGTATGATATTACCAAGATGACTTTTTAGACTAGGTATGGGCAATTTGAATTTGTGGTAATACTTTTTGGCTTGACTAATGCACCGTCAATATTTTTGGATCCCATGAATAGGGTCTTTAAACCCTACCTTGATATATTTGTGGTGGTCTTTATAAATGATATATTGATTGATTTCTGGAGTAAAGGCGATCATGTGAGTCATTTAAGGGTGGTTTTACAAATTTTGAGGGACGAGAGATTGTATGCTAAGTATGGTAAGTGTGAATTTCGGTTGAAAGAGGTTGTATTCCTAACACATGTGGTATCGGGTGATGGAACTAAAGTGAACCCTAAGAAGATGGAGGTGATAAGGAATTGGCCTAGGCCCTTGACTCCGATAGATATTAGGAGTTTCTTAAGTTTAACGGTGTACTAGCTGAGATGTGAATGGTTTCTATTCTATTGCTTCCCCTATGATAAAATTGACCTAAAAAAGGTAAAATTTGTTTAGCCGATGAATTTGACAAGAGTTTTCAAACTTTAACGGACAAGCTTATCTCCGCTCCTATTTTGGATTTACTAGAAGGGATATAAGGGTTGTGGTTTATTTTGATGCCTCAAGGATTGGTTTGGGTGTGTTTTGATGCAAAAGGACAAGGTTATCGCATGTGCCTCTAGGCAGCTGAAGGTGCATGAGCAAAACTATCCCACCCATGATCTTGAATTGGTTGCCATGGTGTTAGCTTTGAAAATATGGCGTCATTATTTGTATGTGATTTATGCAAATGTGTTTACTGACTACAATAGTATCCAATATGTGTTCACACAAAAAGATATTAACTTGAGGCAAAGAAGGTGGGCAAAATTCCTTAAGGATTATGCAATCAGTGTGCATTATCAACCCGACAAGACTAACGTTGTGGCCGATGCTCTAACTAGAGTCTCCATGGGTAGTTTAGCTCATATTAATGATGGTAACCAGGAGGTGTCTAGAGAAGTTCACCGGTTATGTAGGTTGAGGGTTAGGTTGAATGAAGTATAAAATGGTGGCATAGTGTTTTCTGATGGTTCCAAATGTTCTTGATTGAAGAAGTCAAGTCAAAACAAGACCCTGACCCCGCTTTGCTAGGGTTGAAGGCTTCAGTGAAGGATTGTAAAGTGGAGGTTTTCTCACAAGGGGAAGATGGTATTCTTTGGTACAAAGGTAGGCTATGTGTGCCTAATGTTAATGACTTGAGGGAGTTGATTTTTAAAGAGGCCCATAATTCATCCTATTCTATTCACCTAGGTTCCACAAAAATGTATAGAGACTTGAGGGAGGTATATTAGTGAGGTGGTATGAAGAGGGATATTGCCAAGTTTGTATCCAATTGTCACAATTGCCAACAAGTGAAAGCCAAACATCAAAAGCTGGGTGGCCTAGCCCAAGACATAGAAATTCCTACGAGGAAATGGGAAGAGATCAACATGGATTTTATGATTGGTCTGACAAAGACTAGGAAACACTTTGATTCTATTTGTGTTATTGTTGATAGAATAACTAATTCAGATCACTTTATACTTTCTAAAACAACTTATTTTGCCAAAGATTAGGCCAAGTTTTATAATCATTAGTTTGTTAGGTTGCAAGGAGTGCCATTGTCCATCATTTCGAATCATAGTGCTCAACTCGCTTCTCATTTTTGGAGGACCATCAAAAAGGGTCTTGGTAGCAAGGTCAAGCTTAGCATAATTTTTCATCCTCAAATGGATAGCTAAGCCGAAAGAATTATCCAAACTCTTGAGAATATGCTTAGATCTTGTGTCTTAGAGTTTAAAGGCAGTTGGGATGAACATCTTCCACTTATTGATTTTGCTTGCAATAAGAGCTATCGTTCTAGTATTGGCTTGGTTTCCTTTGAAGCGTTATATGATAGGCATTGTAGGTCCCCAATTGAATGGTTTTATATGGGGGAGATGGATTTGGTAGGCCCGGATTTGGTTATGGAGGCTTTGGAGAAGGCAAGGTTGATAAAGGAGAGATTGAAGATGACCCAAAGTAGACAAAAGTTGTATTCTGATGTGAGGAGAAGAGACCTTGAGTTTAATGTTGATGATTGGGTTTACTTGAAGTCTCACCCATAAAGGGTGTTGTTTGGTTTGGCAAGAAAGGGAAATTGAGGCCAAGGTTTGTGGGACCTTATAGAATTTTCAGGAGAATTAGTAAGATTTCCTACGAATTGGGGTTGCCTATGGATATGAACATGGTTCATCCGGTCTTCCATGTGTCTATGTTGAGGAAATGTGTTGGTGACCCAAGTGCTATAGTGCCCTTAAAAGTTATGGGTGTAGTGGAAGATAACTTGACTTATGAGGAGGTCCCAATGGAGATATTGGATAGGCAAGTGAAAAGGTTGAGAAACAAAGATATGGCATCCGTCAAAGTCCTTTGGCGAAATTAACAAGTTGAAAGTGCCACATGGGAAGCCAAAGAGGGTATGAACAAGCAATATCCATACCTCTTCCACTTTATTCAAACCGAAGATAATAAACAATTTCTATCCATGATTTCAAGTCTTAACTTTTAGCCCTTATGTCATTTTTGCATACGTACATGTGCATGTTGACAAGTTTTGATGATTTTGAGGCATATATATAAAACTTTTTGAGTATGATGTTCAGGTGTATTTGTTTCATTCTGTTGGGCTGAAAGCTTCATAATTACTTCTCTTTTCGCATGTTTCTTTGATATTTAGGGACAAATGTTCCCAAGGGGGAGATATTGAAACATCCCCCATGTGCTTCGAAATGCCCCATAATTATATTTTTCAAATATCTCAAAAATCGTGTGTGATTTCAAGCATCCAACTTCATATTCTTGTTCATGGGGGAAAATTGAGTGAGAAATGGGTAACCCTCGAATTTTAGAAGACCCATAGAGAAAAATAATTTTCTCAAGAAAATGATTTCCAGTGTGCATCCGTTCCCTATGCATGATGTTGCCTGGGCACGGACTAGAACAAATTGAACCTGCGCTCTAGGTTCGCGTCATGCCTGGAGCGTGGACCAGTGCAATTTTCCTCCTATTTTTCATATTTGATCCAAGGGCATTTGGGTAATTAACCAATGCCCATTTAAATGTGAAATCCTCCATCCTTAACTATTTTTCAACTCTAGAACTCACAAAACCCTCTCAAAAACTCTCTAAAACATTATCAAAACCCCCATTCAAATTCAAAGATTTCAAGCACAAGTTTTGAAACTTAAGAAACCATCACAAGCTTCAAGTATTCCCCAATTTAATTTTAAGAAGTTTTAAGGTATGTGGGTCTTTATCGATGGGTTCTTTCACCCATGGAGCTCAACTCTCTCTTCTTATAAAATTTCATGATTCCAAGGTTTGATTCTTCATGGGGATCTATATTATGCATTATAAATGTGAGATATGTTGGGTTTTATAAATTATTGATTGATTATGCTTGAGCATTCATTTAAAGCTTATTCGATAGGTTGATTTATGTCTAATGAGACTATGCAAAGTATGAGTTGTGAAAACTATGAACTATTGAGAACTTTTATGATGGATTTCATGATACCCAAATTAAGTGTTTTACTACTATGGTTGGTGGGTTGATTCGCATAATTTTTAAAATGGTTGATTTTACTCTCTTATGTTATTACTCTATAAATTGCATGATTATGGAATAAGTATCCATGTACCCACTAGGTGTTTGAATAAATAACATCACAACACTATATAGAGAATACCATATATATACATTGACTTCATTATCATATAGTCCTCATATACATTTCACCATATTTCCATCATCAAATCGTCATCATATCATTATCATATAGTCATTCAATTCATAAGACATGCATCTGACCTTTAATTCCTCAATAAGCCATAACAGGACAACTTTTTAGAAAATTCAATATAAAACCTTCAATAGATACTTGGTAACATCCTTAAGCAATATACATCAAAACCCTTCATCAAATCTTACAATCATAATTTCATAAATCCCAACATAGTGTGCAGTGATTTTCATAATAAATAAGACCCATGAGTAAATCATTTTTAAATAATTCAAATTAGGAAAAAAAGGAGACTTGGGCATCATGGGTGAAAGGAACCCATGAAAGAAACCCACATATCTTAGCTTTGGGGAGGAACTTGATGAAGATTGAAGATGGAGACTTGAAGCTTGATAGAAAATCCTTAGATCTGGAGAGGGTTTTGAGACTTGAATTTAGGAGGTGAAATATTGGCTAAGTTTTTGAGTGAGTATGGGAAAATGTTTAGAATGATATGAGGGGTGAAAAATGGCTAAATATAGGTATTTTCACGTTTGACAATGCTTAGGCTCAAGACTTAAAAGTCTTGGAACGTACGAAAAATAACTAGACAAAATTTACACAGGTTCACATTGTGGAAACCAAATTTACAAATATCAGCGGCAGCTATGCGTGGTGGCACTGTTGCGGATTAATTCTGAAAATTAAAATTTTAGAAATTTGAAATTGTGATTTGGTTGATCTAAAATCGAGGTTAGACCCACCCCCCATTCAAAATGAGGCCCTGATCAAGAATATGAAGTTGAATTTTTTATATCGCGCACAAATTTTGAGATTTATGGAAATTATGATTTCGGGCACTTCCGAGGCACATTTTTGGGCACTTTTTGGGGTTGTTACAATATCTCCCCCTTGGGAACATTTGTCCCCGAATGTCAAAGAGACCTATATGAGGTATACAAAAATCAATTTTCAGCCCACATAGAGATGCAACAATACACTTAAATATCATTTCAAAAATCTCATCATAAGTATAAAATCATGAAGTACTTGTCAATTTAAAAATACAAAATGAAATGACATGAGAGCTGAACTTAAGATTTGAGATCATATAAAGGACTTAGATCAATATGCTAGCCTTGAGTGGAGTGGAAAAGGTAAGGACATCGCTTTTGAATGTCCGCTTCCGCCTCCCAAGTAGCACTTCCCACTTGTTGTTTTCCCTAAAGGACCTTAACAGAACCAACCTTTTTGCTTCTCAACCTCTTTACTTGTCTATCAAAAATCTGAACCGGAACCTCTTCATATTTCAAATTATCTCCAACTACACCCATAACATCAAGAGGCACAAAAGAATTTGGATTACCCACACATTTCTTCAACATAGACACAGAAACACCAGATGAACCAAATCCATTTCCTCACCAAAATGATCCACTCCCTACATGGGTGACACCTTCAAATAGACGCAATCGTCAACTTGGAATTCAATATCCCTCTTCCTCATATCGGCATAGGACTTTTGGCGATTTTGGGCCATCTTCAACCTTCTTCTATTCATCCTAACCTTCTCAAGAGCTTCCATAATCTGATCTGGTCCAAACAAGGCCATTTCACCAACCTCAAACCACTCCCACCGGTGATCTACAACATCTACCATAGAGAGCCTCAAAAGGAGCCATACCGATGCTAGAATGATAACTATTGTTGTAGAAAAACTCAATCAATAGAAGATGATCATCCAACTATCTTTAGCTCCAACACACAAGCTCTAAGCATATCTTCAAGGGTTTGGATGGTCTTGTTGGCTTGGCGATCCGTTAAGGGTGAAAGGCTGTAGAAAGCTTAACTCTTGTACCAAGACTCCTTTGGAAAGATCTCCAAAAATATGAAGTAAATTGAGCTCCACAATACAATATGATGGATAAAGAAACCCTATACAATCTCACCAAGTCTTGGATGTACAACGTAACAAACGTTTCAACACAATATGTGGTCTTAACCGGTAGAAAGTAAGACGATTTAGTGATCCTATCAACCACAACCCAAATTAATCAAAACCTTTTCTAGTTTTGGGTAACCCAACCATAAATCCATATTAATCATCTCCCACTTTCAAGCAGGAATCTCTATATCTTGGGTTAGGCCACCCGGCCTTTGGTGATCGGCTTTGACTTGTTGATAACTATGACAATCAGAAATGAATTTGGCAATGTCCCTTTTCATGCGTAGCCACCAATACACCTCTCTCAAGTCTCTATACATTTTGGTGGAATTGGGGTGGTTAGAATAAAAAGAGTTATAGGACTCATCAAGGATCTTTTTTATCAAGTCATCAGTACGTGGTACATACAACCTACCTTGGTACCAAAGGGCACCATCTCCCCCTTCGGAGAAAACCTCCACCTTGCCCTCTTTTACCAAGGCCTTCAATTCTACTAAGGAGGGATCAAGATCTTGATTTGCCATCACCCCATCAACCAAATAAGATCTAGAACCATTGAAATCAACAACATGACCACTGCCAACCTCCTCTAATCTAAGCCCCAGTCTAGCCAACTGATGCACTTCCCTCGCCATCTCCTTCTCACAACTATCCACATGAGCTAGGCGACCCATGGGCACCTTACTCAAGGCATCCGCCACCATATTTGCCTTACTCGTATCATAGTCCTTGAGAAGTTCTAGCCACCTTCTTTGCCTTAAGTTGAGATCTTTTTGAGTGAAGACATATTGGAGGCTCTTATGGTCAATGAACACATCAACATTCACCCTATACAATAATGTCACCAAATTTTCAAAGCAAATACTATGGCGGCCAATTTAAGATCATGAGTAGGCTAATTCATTTTATGCACTTTGAGTTGTCTAGAAGCATAAGCTATCACCTTACCATTTTGCATTAATAAACAACCCAAACAAACTCTAGAAATATCACAATACACAGCAAATTCCTTAAGCCCATCCAGTAGTGACAATATAGGAGCGGACACAAGATTTTATTTCAAGGTTTGGAAGCTCCTCTCACATTCATCGTTCCACACAAACTTAGTCTTCTTTTGAGTCAATTTTGTCATAGGGGAAGCAATAGAAGAGAACCCATTTACAATCCTCCAATACTAGCCTTCTAAGCCCCAAAAGCTCCTAATGTCTGATGGGGTGAATGGTCTAGGCCAGTTTCTAATCACATTGGTCTTCTTAGGATCCACTTTAATACCATCCCTCGACACCATATGTCTAAGGAAGGCAACCTCCCTCAACCAAAATTTGCACTTCTTATATTCTGCATATAATTTCTTCGCCCTCAATCTTTGCAACACAACCCTCAAATGAGCCCCATGCTCCTTCTCACCACGAGAATAGATCAAAAAATCATTAATGAATACCACAACAAAAGAATAAAGGTAGGGATTGAAGACCCTATTCATAAGGTCCTTAAAGATAGCTGGTGTATTAGTCAACCCAAATGACAACACAACAAACTCATAATGCCCAAATCTAGTTCGGAAGGCCGTCTTTTTGAATACTACACTCCCTCACCTTTACTTGATGATATTCGGACTGAAGTTCAATCTTAGAAAAATGGATAACCCCATGCAATTGGTCAAACAAATCATCAACTCTCAGAAGTGGATATCTATTGTTGATGGTGACCTTATTAAGTTGCCGGTAGTCAATACACATCCTAAGGGACCCATCCTTATTTTTCACAAACAACATCGGTGCACTCCAAGGTGATTGGCTAGGCCTAATAAACCCCTTCTCCAACAAGTCCCTTATTCACTCCTTCAACTCTTTCAACTCCGCCCAGGCCATACGATAAGGGGAATGAAAATGGTTTGAGTATCGGGGAGGATATCTATGCCAAAATATATCTCCCTTTCGGGAGAAACACCGGGAAGGTTATTTGGAAAGACATCAAGAAACTTATTTACAACCAAAACTTGCTCTCTTGGAAGGACTTTAGACTCCACATCCCTAACCCATACAAGAAGATAAAGCCCCCCCTTAGAGATCAACTTACGGGCTTTAATGAAAGAGATGAATCTACCCTTGACCACCACATATTGACTCTCCCACTCAAGGACGGGTTCATTTGGGAAATGGAATTTGACTCCACGAGTTCTACAATCAATAGAAGCATAGTATGCAATCCCAAAATTAACATCAAAATCAACCATGTCTAACTCAACAAGATCACAAGGCAATATTTTATCCAAGATGCAAATAGGACAACCTCTATAAAATTTTCTAGCAACAATAGATGCACCAATAGAAGTAGACACCTCATATAACTCGTGCAATAACTCGAGGTCAATATGGAACTTTTTGGCAACAAAGGGGGTAATAAAAGAAAGAGCAACACCCAGATCAATTAATGCTTATACATCAAAGTCAAAGATTTTCAACATACCGATAATGACATTAGAGACCTCATCTATCCCTTGCCTCCCATGCAAAGCATAAAATCGATTATACCGTGGGGCACCATCTGGTCATCCATCTCTCCCCAAAGAAACTGAATTAGCACTTTATGGACGAATATCTTTGCCTTGGTTGCGATTTTGAGGACAATACACCTTTTTATGACCCACTTCCCTAAAACCAAAGCATGCATAAGTATCTATCAAGCATGGGCCCTTATGACCCTTACTACACCTAGGACACTACTCATTAGGAACCATGACACCAACACCTTGGGTCTTTCGGAAGTCATTGGAAAATCCCTTGTTAGAAGCATGAGAGGACCATTGGTTTTGGTAGATTCGACCACCCTTTTCGAACTTACCCTCGAAACTGGCTCTCTTAGTCTCATGACCACTCCTTTTCCTAAATTTCTTACCTTCTATTTACTCGACATAGGTTATCTAACATGACAAGTCTATGTCACTAATCAACATGGCAGACCAGCACTCCTCACTAACCAAATCGGATACACCCATTACAATTTTGTTTATCTTAGATCTTGAGTTAGCTACCAACTATGGAGCATATTTTGAAAGTTAGTTGAACTTGAGGGCATATTCCCTCACACTCATGTGCGCTTGTCTCAAATTCATAAATTCGACCAACTTAGCTTCCCTAAGTTCAAGGAGAAAGAACTGATTAAGGAAGGCCACCTTGAACTCCTCCCAAAGCACCACATAGTCAACTCCATTTTCCTTCTTCCATTGGTTGTACCATACTTGTGATACCCCTTTGAGTTGTTAAGCTGCCAATTCTCCCTTATCATCCTGCCTCACACCTATAATAGACAAAATCTTGTAAACTTCATCAATGAATTCTTGAGGGTCCTCACTCACCTTTGACCCATAGAATTTTGGGGGATTCATTCTCATGAAGTCTCTCATCCGAGAGGCCGGTGTAGGAGCATAAGAGGCTGGGGCCCCTTGATTGGCTTGAGTGGCCACCACTTGTGCAAGTAAAGTGAGAGTATCCCTAAGCTGGCCATTGGCCGGTTGCTCCTTAGGGGTGCAGTTTTGTCTCCCGTTTGTATTAGGCATGATCTGCATAGAAATGAACAAGCGTTAGAGGAGGAAATCTTACTTCAACTCTATAGCACGACTTAGAACATGAAGAAGGGAAACAATTCCTAAAAAATCTCAGACCCTCCTATTCATAGTTGTGGTGCACAACACAACCAGGAATAAGATGCTAATGAATGGGTGTATTGGATTTCGAGGATCTAACAACCTAGTACTTTGATACCATCTTTTTCATGACCCAAGCCTAGGGCCTAGACATGACCGACGGATGGGAAACCCGAAGGAATCCTAAACAAGCCTCATAATATATCATTACACATGCTTGGTCACTGAAGTAATTAAAATGACAATGAGAAATAAGCATAAACAAGGGGATTGAGACTAAGGATAAACCTTCATATCGTAACATCAAGAAACAAGAGAATCAAGAGTCATAACATAGATACATAACATGTCCAACAACACTTCTACTACATAGAAAAGAGAGGGGGGGGGGGCAAGATAAGCAACCGGGTTCACCTTCATTGTTAATACATAACAAAAATAAAGGTAGTCTTAATACATAGCAAGAGATCATAAGCAATGCCCCCAAAGTGGAGGACTTACCAACAAGCTTGTAGGCAAATAAACTAGACACATGGAGGAGGAGTATGATCAATTGATACTCCGGTTCCTACATGGTGACATCATGTAGGCATGTGTATGCATTAGTACATTTGAATGTACTATGTATATAGGATGCAATACAACAAGAGGTAGGTAACGTAGACATTATGCATAATCATAGGCAATGAGTAGTATACTAACAATATGACATGTATGAATGATACTTAAAGTAAAACATGCTTATATAAAACATAACATATGTGTAAAAAGAGACCATTAAACTATTGATGGATTGTCAGACCCAACAACCCTTGGTGATTGAGGTATAAACCCTGTCAATAGGTTAGTGGATTGTCGCACCCTACCACTAGTGGTGCCAGAGTACAAATCCCCTGATAGATTGGTGGATTGTCGCACTCGACCACCCGTGGTGCTGATGTACAAACCCCCAATGGATTGATGGGTGCAAACCCCCAACAAGGTTGATGGATAGTCGAACCCTACCACTTGTAGTGCCCGAAGTATAAACCCTTTGATAGGTTATCAAGGTATAAACCCCTTGATGAGGTTACCCAGTGCGCAACCCTCGAGTAGGGCATGATCACATTCTAACACTATATAGAGAATACTATATACATATATTCACTTCATCATCATTTAGTCCTCATATACATTTCATAATCATTCCATCATCATATCATCATATCTTTACCATATCATTATACACAGGTCCACATCGCAGACCTATTACGGAGACCAAGTTTACATATGTCCACAATAGCTGCATCATGGCACTGTCGCAGATCAATTCTGGAAATTACAAATTTGAATTTGTGATTCGATTGCTCTAAAATTGAGGTTAGACCTGTCCCACACTCAAAATGACATACTGATCAAGAATATGAAGTTGAATTTTTGATATCGTGCACAAATTTTAAAATACATAGAAATTACAATTTTTGGCACTTCTGAGGCACATTTTTTGGCACTTTTTGGTGTTGTTATAGTATGGATCCCTTGAGAGGACTATCTTGACTATAGTATTTGAAATTAATATTGTGAATTATAGATCGATCATGAAATGATAACTTGCTAATGTGTTCCTATATGTGTGTGGTTGTGCTATATTATAGTTATGTTCATATAATGCAGTTGCTAGTATAGCTATGTGATCCGGCCGATATATTGTTGTTGTGTATATTGATACTACCACTACAAAGAAAATACATTTAGTGATAGATAAAATCCATCTCAAAATAATATATTCCGTTGCTATTTTAGTTTACTGATGGATTAACGATAAAATATCATCCATTAGTATTATCCACGTAGGTAACTGTTTCGCAACAAAAAGCTGAATCCATCATTGATTTAGCGATAAATTTGTGATAATCATATTCTATTGGCAAAATTACCGATAAAAAAATTTGTCATTGCACTAGTGATTTTTGTCGCTAATTTGATAGGTTATTTTGTCATTAGATCTTGCTGATGATAAAATATTTTATCATTAATTTCATTTCCACATTGGTTGATACATTTTTATTTTTTAATGATGAACATAACTAATCACAAATTTATCACAATTTACACACATACATGTTGAATATATCCATTCAAACATATATTATAAAGTCACAAAAGTTACATAATTCGTATAAATTAACTTTATACAAACTTCCAAATTCCTAACCAAATATAAATTGCATAATCATGTCCAAAGAATCCTCCACAATAATAACTAAGTAAAAAATCTAAAAGCATTTGTAACAAGGACAATGTTTTGAGACCAAAAGTAACTAATGAGAGACTGAAGAATCAAAATCATCCTCAGAAATTGGTGCATGAACCTTAATAATATTAGCAGTAGGAGGAGCAGGAGCAACAGGAATTGGAGGTGCCATAGATGATAGTTGCTCGATAAGAGTGACCAACTACGATAAGAGTGAAGAAATCAATTCACGTAATAGCTCAGTCAGTATAGGAAGCATGTGATCAGTGAGTGAGGGAATAGATTTCTTGATAAACTCATCCATATCTATTGGTGTTGTTTGCACATTAAAAGATGGTGTTGAGGCTGAAGCATCAGATCCAGAAAAGGTACGAAGATTCAGCAAATAAAATAAATTTGCTTGAGATCAAAGATTGTATATTCTTCTTTTTTTCACCTACCGCAACTTGGTAAAATACTTGAAATTCATTGATATTAGATTGAAATTGTGTCTGATTTTGTAATATTTCTTGATACTTCTTCCGTAAGAAAATAGTAATTAGTAAATTCATTAATAGCAATGTATTTTTCATAATCTAGATGGATTAAATAGCAAAAACTGTATGAATTTGTGATGAATGGCCCCACACGTGCATATATTGTCCGCTCTGGCACCATAGGGCGCATGATTTTATTCCTCCCAGGCAAGCCCGGGAAAACGCGTATACAAGGTCAGAGTTACACAACGGATACTGGTACCCAACACATGCATATATTGTCCGCTTTAGGGCGTTATGTATCGCCATCTCCCTCAAAATTTTGTTCCCGGCAGGCATTATGTATCGCTGTCCCCGCCAGAACGCATATGCACATGTAAGTTTCCAAACTCAACATATAGCCAGGAACTCCCCCTCTTTTTCCGATATGGGATTCGCCTAAGTGAGCTACAGGCGTTACGTATTGCCGTCCCTGCACTCACCCCCCGTAGGGACTCAGTGTCCTCACTGAGGTTTGCCCCACCACCGTACTAGCAGAGAGTGGGCTCTGATACCATTTGTGATGAACCGCCCCACACATGCTTATTTGTCTGCTCTTGCCCCATAGGGCCGCACGATTTTGTTTCTACTAGGCAAGCCCAAAAAAATGCGTATACAAGGTCAGAGTTACATAGCAGAAATTGGTACCTAACACATGCACTCTTCTATTACGACCCAACCCCGGGACCGTAATTTGTGTCGATTGAGCACCCAGATAAATGCTGAACTGGATCCACTTATAATGGCTAAGAAATTTATCGAAACTTTGGTAGAGTTTTCTCTGTTTTACTGACTAGCCACACCTGCAACAGCGAACCCAGCAACAACAAAAATCACTATACATATATATGCGGACCGACAAAGTCACCTCTGCGGTAGAAACGCCCAACAAACGTATCATACAAACGAAGTCACACCAACACAGTTCCCACACCCATGTGTATCCACAGACCTCTAAACACACAAACTAGATCATAGGACGGGACAGGGCCCCGTCATACTCTCTAATATATACAAATGCCAAATACAGAAAATACGTGTACAAGTATATACCAAAAGATGTGCTCCTGATGCAAAGGGAGCACGTCAACGGCAGATAGAGATCCTAGGCAGATGGTTGTCTAACCTGTATGTCAGTACCTGCGGGCATTAACGCAGCCCCTCGAAGGAAGGGGGTCAGTACGAAAAACGTACCAAATATGTAAAATAGAAAGTATAAAATGTAAGTGAGAGTAATAACCCGAATAAAATATATAAATCAAACCAGGATGAAAACATCAAAATATTTATTTATTCAAACACCAAAATAATGCATATCAGACGGGAACGATGGCGACCTCCAAACTTGCGCCATACCACAGCATAACACCAGATGTTTTAAATCTCCAAAATCTCCAACACAAATCCCAAATGTAACATAGGTGAACCGAGGCGAAGGGGCCACACACTCATGTCATAGGATAGGTGAGCCGAGGCAAAGGGGCCAGGCACTCACGTATCATCATGGATAAAGGTCATCATGCCCGTTATATAACTGAACTGTGGCAAAGGGGCCACGCGCTCATGTAGGCTGGGACAAAGGGGCCAAGCACCCATACGTCATGATGCCAACATATCCCAAGCCTAGCTCCTTATGCCTCCAAACTAAGCAAAGCCGGCCTATGGGCAAACCG
>JAOTQJ010200443.1:0-20092 GCA_025642045.1 Solanum sejunctum | reverse complement strand
AAGAAGTGTTTGATTTTTAGTGCTTTAATTTTGTGATGTCTTATTTGATTTTCTTCACTGTTCTAGTATCAACCTAAATTAACTGAAAAAGGACAGGTCCATTGCTTCATCAAAGCCCATGATGACTGTATCTTCTAGCAAGAACTATTTTGTTAAATAAATGATGGAAGAGTAAAAGTTGGACAATTAAAAACATTTCTTGAATGACTTTTCAATTTTTCTTAATAATGCATAAGGATAATATTTTTTTTTCGAAAAAAAAAGTCAATGTGACTTTTCAAATTCACCGCATAATGTGGAAAGCTTGCCCCAATAAATAGAACTTAATAATTGAATAAAAAGACTATTAACTTGTAATGGATAGTTTAGTAATCAACTTTTGGAATGTGGATCATTAGTGATCGCTTGAAAAATATAATAATAAAATGATTATAATTAATAATAAGGGTAAATAAGTAATTAAGTGTAAATTATCTCTTGATTTTATAAAATGAACAAGTATTATTGAACATCCCAAAATAGTAGAGGGGACAAGTAAAGATGGACGGATGGTGGAGTAATTTACAAATAGAGTTGATGGATAAACTTATTTATTCATCATGTAATTCAACCTTTACATAATTTGAAATTTTACTATTTGCTATTAATTAATTAAATGTTTTATGTCTTTTTTTATTTAGTATAGGGATAAAATGGTAATTCGACTATGCAGCTGAATCTTTCCACTAATAATAATATATGACGATATGATATGAATGATATGATATGATATATGATATATGATGATGCTAAGATTAATATTACGTGATAATTGGAACTACTATTTCTGACTGATAAGGAATCAAACAAAATTATATCATTTCAAGTGATAAGATTTTTATGTTGTAAGTTTTCTATGACTTAGACTTGAGAGTTTAGAACTTTAGTATTTTCTAGTATTCATTTAGATTCTTGTGCAAAGACTTGTGCATTGACTTGAGATTTTTCTAATTTGTTTCATTACAAATTTTTATTACATCAAATATTTTATTGAATTCTTCATTTTTTTTTGGAAATTCGTAATTTGTGATGTTTCATCAGTGTTCATAAACATTTGAATAAGCACATCTTTGTGGGTAGTCTAATCTAATGCAACCATTAAT
Organism: Solanum sejunctum; assembly: GCA_025642045.1. NCBI lineage: Eukaryota > Viridiplantae > Streptophyta > Magnoliopsida > Solanales > Solanaceae > Solanum > Solanum sejunctum. The sequence continues at coordinate 18,950 of JAOTQJ010200443.1, read as the reverse complement.
GATTGTTTTCACAGCTCGAACAAATGAACTATATGTCACATAGAGATAACTTTACTATTGTGTCAAGGTTCCCTTTCACTTTTCTTTCTCCTTTAAGAATTTAAATTGATATAATAATTGTTTCGTACGGTTGAAATATATTCTCAAGGTGATTTTTGCTACATTTTGTTGGGTAGTTATATTTAGTATTATTTGATAAATAAGATTAACGCTATGTAAGGACTACTTGCACTGACCTGAAATTGTGATGTTTTGGACTAATAAAATATCAAAAAAAATAAAAAATAGTACTCATTACAAAGTGATAGGATTTTGTGTCGTAGCTTTCATTTAAACATTTATGTGGGATAACTTGATTTAATAATTTGGGACTTCTAATATTTTCCAGCAAACATATGGATTCTTATGCAATGACTTGAGAATATAAAGTTGATAATTTCAAATTTTGATTGAAAATGACTGAAGTGGGATCCTCATAATTGATTACTCCAAAGCAATAATAGTAGATTTTTCGTTGCTTGTGTGGTTCACAGTACTTCTCTTCAATCTATATGAAAAATTTATGTCTTATGTGTCATCTATGTATATTATTATGTCACATCAGATGTCGGGGGAGGGTACCCTAGGTGTGGCCGGCACTCAAAGACTATTGCTAGCTCCCAAACGAACCACTTGGCCTCACCACATTCATTCAATCATAACTAACAACAAAAGACATCAATGATCAAGAAATATTTAATGGAAGGCGATAAAAAAAATGATAAATCAAATGCCAAAGGCTAAATAATCTATCCATCAACTAAGTAAGGCCGGTGTGAAAGAAACTAGCTGAAAATAACATCTAATCACAACTTGACAGCCTGGTCTATGAAGCCTAGTGCCAATGGTAGGTCCATCTCTACCTCAAAATAAAATAGAAAGGCTAAACTCAAAGCTAGAAGTGAAAACATAAGATCATCTGAAAGCAGGGGAGGACTCACCAATCAGCCGAAAGCAATGGGTCCTCAACAGGGTGCCTGTTGATGACCGTTAGTACCTGTCTCTGTATCATGAAAAGATACAAATCCAAATGGATGTCAGTATGTGAAATGTACAATTATGTAAAATGGTAGAAATAAACATGTAAAGGAAGAATAACATCAACTCAAATAGTTCAACTCAAGAAGTAGGAAACCTAATCAGCAAGTCAAGAGTCTAAATGTCACAACCCGGACCTAGGGTCTAGGAGTGACAAGGCAAATGAGAACCCAAGGGTCCCCAATCAAACCTCAAAGTATCCAAAATTCACATCATCAGTTCAAAAGTGTATTCAAAAAGTAAAAATTTAGTTCTAATGGATGGGAAAGTAGGACTTACTCTAAGGGGATATCATAGGAAAAAGGATCAACATGGATTCACATAATATGTAGCATATAAAGACTAAGGGGCGGGTAAGTATGACTCATCCAATGGGGACAATTTGGGACTTAGGATCTTCCACATTTCCACATCAAACATATATAAATATCATAATCCTCATAATAAATTGATGATGTTCATGCTCCAATAAGAAAATGGTTGTTATCAGCAATTAACCTAATCGAGGTTAGGGTCGAATCCACAGGGAATATAGGGCTTGACTACAAGATTTCACCACTAATCATTTCTAGTATTTATGACTACAATCTCTAAAAGGGAGGGGGTTTTTGATTCAAAAACAAAATAAAACTACCACTAACTATAACGCGAGGAAACACTCAATTTTGGGAAAAACTTGGGAATTGTGTTCCCCATGGTTCGTCGACTTGATTACCCTAGATAACAGAACTACAATTGGTGATTAGCATGTAGGATGGTAACTTAGGTTCTTCCAGCCCTCTTGTGAAGGTGAAGGTTGAATTTCACTATAGCGTTTGGTCGACAACTATGGCGTGCCAACTAATCATTACCTATGTCCTAGTCAAGCTCCCCTTGGTCAAGCTCAGTTGATTAGACGAGAACAAATCAACTGAATTCTGTCATCTACTTTCCTTTTCCTATTTGTCACTACCTTGATTGGAATCGTGATAGTAGGCAGGGTTTGGTGTTGGCCACCAGCAAACAACAATAACAATGAAGGAAAATAGATAATACATGAAAAACCCCAATCATGGAAATACAAGAAACCTAGCTCATCTCAAGTCAACTACCCATGCTTCCCACAATCCCTAGTTGTGGGTGATTAGCTACTCATGGCTAAGGCAAAACACACAAGAATGTAAATAATAAACATAGTTGAGGGTTTTACCAATACAATAAAAACTAAAGACACCCAAAGTTTCAAACCTACAAGCTTAATAAATATCCAAAGTGTATGCACAAGATTTGTAATCCCCAAAATGAGTTTTCCAAGAGAATACAATAAACTAAAAATATGAAAACCTAAGAAATTCTTGAGAGAATATTAAAGAGCAATTTCTAATCTCTCTATTTGATATCTCTTCCTTCTCCTCTTTTTCCAATGAAACCTAACTTAAAGTATTTATAATATGTACAAATAAACCCTAAACGTTGTGCAGAAAAGAACAGTTGGCAACTGGTACGCCTCCCAGATAAGACTCATAGGGTGACCTCGAGTCATAATCGGGGTCTCATATCAGGTTCTTGGCATCTTGGACTCCATTGGTACGTCCCACTGGTATGAGTCATTGCTTGGTTATGATTCTTATGCTCGTCTTGTAGACTTGGTCTTCAATTTTTGGTCCAATGTTTTTCCTCTCTGATTCTTGCTACAAGTCCACCTACACGAGTCGTAGTGTGTTTTTCGACTCATAGGATGTCCTCGTAGAAGTAACTTTCACTTGGTAGATTTTTGATTTTTGGTCTCTGTTTCATGCTATGACATAACCTACGACTCGTAACTTCAGTTACAACTCGTAGGTAGGATCGTATGGCCTATTCTTCAGCAAAATCTGCAAGTTTTCTTTAAAATCATGTCCACCTAACTTTTCTGCAAGATTAACTCAAAAATACATCAAAATCAGAAAAAGTATATTTAAGAACTCACAAAATCCCTTGTTTCAGGCACCAAATGTGTTGTATTTTTATAGCACATCAACACCCTCAACTTAGCATTGTTTCTTATCCTCAAGCGACGACTCAATCTATCCGAAAAAAAGAAACACATAGCAACTATACTAATGGCATATATATCAACTCCTTTGATTTAGGTATTCAACTACTATTTTCAAAATAGGCTGCAAAGTTATTGACCAAACAAGAACATTATGAGATACCTGGCAATCTAACTATGACAAGCTAAGGAGCATCAACTATCCACAATTACTTGTGTAATAAATGCTACTCAAGTAGTGCAAATGCCCTTACTGGAAAGAAGTCCCTCATACTCACTCAAAAGCATTTAGAATTTAGGAATTGAGGAAGCACTCTCAGTCTGACAATTGAAATTCAAGCATACTGACTAACACCATACGCTTGTATCTATACATATCTTCTGGCTTGGTGATAAAGTGGTGTTGGATCACTTTAGGACTTATAGGCTTATAACATAGGTTTAAGTGTTATGGTGTGGTATTTTGGGCAAATAGTGACTAAAAGCTATCCTTGAACCATGTTTACTAATACTTTTTGCTTTCATAATCCAAACCCTTTTAATCACTCTGCCCTTATTCTCCTGTTTTGAAGTTTTCTCGAGTGCTTTCTTTCTCTTTTTTAGCTGTACCTTGATTTCAAACTCAGTTTTGCTACTTTTTCTCAATTCAAGGTACTTTTCTTTTCTCTTTCTTCACTCAATTCATTTTTCCATTTCTTTCTTGATTTCCCAACTAAACACATTAATATTACTTTACCACAATAAGGACCACCCTTAACTTAGGCTTTTAGCGTCAAGTGAAGTACACAATATCTATGCCTCAAAACAGGGCCACTAACTGCAGCCACCCTCAAACAAGGTTCACATGTTCAAGGATAGACCAGTACCAATATCAAGGTATTTCATCAAATAAGGTTTAGTCGGCAGAGTGTCAAGAAAGAATGAGTGCATGAGAAGCTCAAAAATTTGGAACAAGGGATTCAATCACTTATTTGATGGGTCATTTAGGCGTAAAGTGGTTTCACTCAAAGAATAAGGGCCTAAGATCCTTTCCATATCCACCATATCACCCAAATCAAACTTAGAGTAACAAGGCAAGTTTTGAGTCCATACAGGGTGTATGAATACAGCAAAATAAGCTCACAACACACATGATATTTGCAAACATAATCAAGTATAGGCTCACAGGTCATGCTTTCAGCCTCAGCTTACCTTCAAAATATTAGAACAAACATTGCCATATACTCATAAATTTATGAATGTATAAATAATCACAACCTCAAATTATTTTGAGGGTACCTATTTTTTCATCAAAAACTTAAAGAACAGTTAAAAGCTATATACATGCCAACAGATAACATTACTATGCATATACAAATTATTTATCCTTAAAACATGTCGATTCAATGGAAAATTAAATATCTAAAAGAAAAAAAAGCACCGTAAGAAAACATTGGGATTAAAAATAGGAAAAGTTATGGACTTGAGGCTACTCAGACTTTACCTTAATCCATAACTTCCACCATCCCACCAAAATATGATACTTTGTCCGAAAAGTAAAAGCACAAGAACGAAAAACAAATACGATAACATAGAAATATATATACATACATTAAAAACAAAAAACTAACATTCACAATATAAGTAAAAACAACATCCAACATAAGAATATGTAAACACAATCAAAAACCAACATAATAAAAAAATTATCTAAAAAGAGAACAAAGTACCCAAAATAACAAATTCAGAACTAGGGTCAAAAGAAGTCAAACATCATGGTGCATCAAGCACCGGTCTCTGGCTGGTCTATGGGGTCTAGGGGCTGCCTCTCCTCTATAGCAATACCGGAAGTACCCTCTCCAGGTGGGGTGTGCTGCACTTGCTCTCTCTAAATAGCCTCCAACAAAAGCGACTCCTGCACCACTTCCTCAGGTATGGGCTCCTCCTTCTGTCTTAACTTCTTCGAGGTCAGCTCTGGTCATCACTCAGTTCAAGGGGCCTCTTCCCATAGGTGGTCGAATGGTCGGTGAGCCAATCAAATGCCTCATCACCTACCGATGCTCCCTATAGGGCTGGAATAGGGGCTTCTAACATCTATAATAAGTCAGCCTTGAACTTGTCCAACTCCTCAGTAACTACGCTCGCGTCAGCTGGCCTAGCTCCCTCAAGCCTGTTGTAGACTCTAGTATCAAATGCATCGACCCGTGCATACTCCTATCGGATAATTTCATCAACCAAATCTCTAGAAAATGCCTTCATCCTCTCCTCAGAGTCCCATACAATTTGATCAATCAATGACCATACCTGTGCTGACAACTTACATAGCCTACCCTCTACTACAGCTACCCTGTATAATAAAGCCTGAAATGCAACAACAGCGAAAAGAGGGTCAACCTGTAAAGTAGATGCTACTAGTGTTGGAGTGCTAGAGGATGGTGTAGAATTGATCTTAACCGCTGGTGTAGGCTCTACAGTAGTTAGAGTAGTGCCACTAATAGCTGAAGGCAAAACTGGAATTGGAGGCCCCTTTTTGAATGGATCTGGGATAATTGGAGGAATAGCTCTCCATAGGGCTATTGGGTTCTCATCGTTGATTAGGCTGGGGTCAATTGTACGCAAACCCTTTATATGAGGGTCCAAGTGGAGAGAAACCCGCACACTAGCTTCCTTGCATAATCTATGAATCAGAATGGGGAATGGCAATGCTTGTTGAGTGCGGACAGTTGACTCGTGGATCTGTTCTGCCATAATGCAAGCCTGATCAATTTCATACCCTTCTAAGATGCTCGCCAATAACATGACTCTCTCTAATGTGATTACATTACTCGTGAATATGGGTCTAATATGCCATCAGATAATAGACCACCAAAACTTTGCCCTAAATGAAATATGGGTCTTCAGGATATACTTGGCTTGGTTTGTAACCCATATCGGCTCAACACCTTCTTTGCAAATTTGTCCTAGTATCCACCTTAATAACTCCATTCTCAGCCCAGCATCATTCTGATTAACTGTTTTCCTCATGTCTGCCATCCTATAATCATATTTTGCTGTAGAGTGTGGGGCTCTGTAATTAGGTTTGAATTGCACCCTTTGATAGTTTCTGTTGAGATGTTGACAACCTCATTCCTGACCATGACTTCACTCAATCGTGGTGCATCAATGGGCCTCAAGAGCCTCAGAAGGTTGCCACATACAATCGCATAGTAAGAGGCATAGAATTCTCAGACCAGGAAAGGGGCATACTTTCCCAGCACTTGTGATAACCATCCTAACACACGGCGGTGAATGTCAGCTTCTAAACCTGGCCCACCTTTCAATCCTGAGTCTTTCAACCTTGCTTCCTTTTGAAATCTTCGCACTGGCGTCCCTTGACTATTAAGTTCCTGTGCCTTATCATATATCTCTTTCATTCTAGGAATATAGCATGTTATGTTTTGCGGGTCGATGGAGGTGATGGTGTAAGCAGAATCAGCTAGTTGTGGAGGAGTGTTCTCTTTTGGCTGAGTCTGAGACACTTAAAGAGAACTAGAGTCAGAAGTGGAGTCATCATCATCTGACCCATCTTCTTCTCCCTCCTTATCAGATTAGGAGGAGCTATCCACTTCGATCGGTATGATGGTTGATTACGATCATGTTAAGGGCATGTTAGCCTCAAGGTTAGGGTGCATATTCATCTCTTCAATTAATTTCTCATCCTCAGAGGACTCATCTCTTAGGCAATGACCAGAAATAGAGGTAGAACCCCTTCGACCTCTTGAAGACATTATCTCTGAAAAATTGTCAACATGTTGAAGCATGAGTCCCATGAGGTTTTATTTCAATCAAACAAGTAACAAATGAAACAATCAAATAAGAACATTAACATAACCTAAGTAAAAACAAACCAAACTAGGTTTAGAGTTACAGATACGAGGTGTAAGTACAATTCATAGGACAACCTACGAGTCGTAGAGTATCCTCATAACATCAAGATAGCTAAGGGAAATATAGAATTAGGTATGAGACGTAGGTATGACTCATAGTGTACACTACGAGTCATAGGCCGGGTTTGTATCTTATTTCAGAGATATTTCGAGAGTGTAGATCAAGTCCATGAAACCACCACTATGACTCATAAAAGGGCTACAAGTCATAGGTGAGTCTCTCATGGAAAATGTTAAGGCATCTTAGGTGATTAATGCGTGCTACAAAGATCCACTATGACTCGTAGGGTAACCTATGACTCTTAATAGATCCTCATAGAGAAAGCAGAGAGCACCCAGGATGCCTCCAACTTTTCCACAATGACCAACCACTAATCAGAAGGCATTAGAGTTTACACACACACATAGGTATAGGTGAAACAATAGCAGCTTAAACACTCTTTATTATCAATCATCTCAAAACAAAGCATGAATTTTATCCCATCTGGGCAAAGCACTTCTAATAGTAAAAATATCAAGGCACATTAAAGGGGATACACATAAGTAAATTACCGTAAAGAATTATAACACCCCCAAACCAACAATTTCAACCCCACATAATTTCCGCAAGATAATGACCCATAGAACACACAACAAAGTATATGGCCATAATATCAGGCATCAAGGTCACCCAACAAAGGTAAAATTCAAGATACAACCTGTCACAGGGACCAAGACAGTTATGCAACATGGTTTTCCTACTTCCACAATCACTATCACATGGTTTTGCTAATCATGATCATAAGGCATTCATTCAAACCTCCATAAGACAAGACTATTTCAGAGATAAACTGAATATAACCACGAGACTTACCAGATGAATGTGCGAATGTATGAAGAGAAGAAGAAGAAGTTCTTTCTTGATAGGTAATTTTAGTGGGTGAAAGATGTAAAGATGAATGAAATAGTGAAAAGGAATGATGGGGGGAGTTATAAACTGAAAGGGAACACTTCATGAAGGGACATGAAGAGCCAAGAGATGTTAGTCTCTTAATATTCAAAATGGTTTGACCTTTAAAATTCTGTAAAATTGGTCTTATAAGACCCCAACTACGAGTCATATGAAGTCATACAACTCGTAGGTCCTAATCTCGTAGCTTACCCAACACTTAGGAAAATTTATGATTTCACACCTGAGCACTACGAACTCCACTTATGAGTCATGGGGGACCCTAATGAATCATAAGGTTAGCTCGTAGTATGTGTGCTAGCTTCTAGTGCTCACTGTTTCCCTCTATGAGGCATGACTAAGAGTCATAATATTTATGATGACTCGTAGGCCTGCTCATAGAAGCTATATCTAGGCATAATTTTTCTATTTGTCAATTCTTAGTTTGTTCCTGCAACCTATTACCTAAAATACACCAAAATGCCAATCGATACAATTAGTTCAAAGTCTTAACAATCACAACATAATATTAAATTACTGACTAACAAGTTAAGTATGTAAAATGTCTCAAAATAAAATGACACACAAAAGATGCTTGGGCTGCCTCCCAAGAAGCGTCTTATTTAACATTGTGGCTCGACTTTGTCATCATGAATAATCAGACTTCTCCATGAGTTCCATCACTATTCTTTCTACTCTTCCTTTGTTCATCTTGCATTTCCTCTAGTTGCTCAATAAGCTGCTCTATCCTATCACCAAGGCTTTACATTGATATAGTCTGTTGTTCCACTTTGTAGTTACATTTGAGGACATCAAACTTTATCTCCCTAACAATGCCATCTTGCTCATTCACCTTGATTAGGACTTGTTCAATCATATGCTTAATCCAGGTCATTGTATTAGTGATACAATGCTAGTGGGGTAACCTCATCTAATGTGTAACATTTTTGCTTTTGGGTTTACTAGAGGCTCCCGTAGATGCACTAGTAGTTGGTCTGGCGTGCCCTTAAAGGGGTTAGTAGACTCGGGTAACTGTAGATAGCTTGTCCAAAATCTCAATGATCTTATTAAATGGTTGTCTTACAAACTCCCAATAGTCCCCTCCAAATAGTGCATTAGCCTGCCTTTGTTGCTCAGAGGTTAGTGCTCGGTAGAAGCTAGCCGCAATTCATCATCAGTTAGACCATGGTTCTGGTTTGCTGCTAAACACTACTTGTACCTCTCCCAAGCTACTACCAAAGGTTCTCCTAGTGCTTTTTAAAATTATAGATGTTTTTCTGTAGGTTTTGCTTATTGGACTCCTTATAGAAGTTTATGAGGAAGACTTTCTGTACTTCCCCCCCTCCCCCAGTTTGAACAAACATCATGTAGGAGGATTGGACAATATTTTGTAGCTTCATTCTGGAGAGTCATGGAGAAAACCTAAAGAGCCATGGCCTCCCAAGTAGGATATCTTGTCCCAAGGACCCCCCTCAACGTTTGAGTGAAATTCTGTAAGTAGATTTGGGGATCTTCAGACTCTTGCCCATAAAATAGAGCGCATCTCTACAAAGCTTTTAACAAGTCATTTGTAATGTAGAACTTTTGTTTAGTCATAGTTCTAGCCAATCTGCACTTAAAATTAACTAACCAAAAATAAACAGAAATAATAAAATACACAAGACTCTAGAAACCAACACTAGAAATAACTAATAGTGAAATCAAATCAAAACCTAGCCATATTCCTCGGCAACAGTGCCATAATTTTTGATGATGTTCAAGTTCCAATAAGAAAGCGGTCGTTATCAACAATTAACCTAGCCGAGGTTAGGGTCGAATCCACAGGGAATACAGAGATTGACTACAATACTTCACCACTAATCATTTCTAGTATTTATGACTACAATCTCTAAAATTGGAGGGGGAGGGATGTTATTTAAAAATAAAATAAAACTACCACTAACTATAATGTCAGGAAACACTCGATTTTGGGACAATTGAGGAATTGTCTTCCCTATGGTTCATCGACTTGATTACCCTATATAAATAACTACGATTGGTGATTTGTATGTAGGATAACCTTCTTATGAAGATGAAGGTCAAATTTCACCATGGCCCTTGGTCGGCAACCATGGCATGCGAACTAACCATTCTCTATTGTCCCAGTTTAGCTCCACTTGGTCAGGCTTGATTGATTAGACAAGAACACATTAATCGAATTCTGTCATCTACTTCCCTTTTCCTATTTATCAGTACCTTGGTTGGGATCATGATAGTAGGCGGGGTTTGGTGTTGGCCACCACTAAACAACAATAATAATGAAACGAAATAGATAATATATACAAAATCCCAATCATGGAAATTCAAGAAACCTAGGTCATCTCAAGTCATGGTTCCCACAACCCCAAGTTATGGGTAATTAGCTACTCATGGCTAAGGCAAAACACATAAGAATGCAAACAATAGACATAGTTGAGAGTTTTACCAATACAATGAAAAGTGAACACACCTAAAGTTGCAAACCCATGAGCTTGATAGATATCTAAAGTATATAGCACAAGATTTGTAATCCCCAAAATGGGTTCTCCAAGAGAATACAATAAACTAAAAATATGAAACCCTAAGAAATTCTTGAGAGAATATTAAAGAGCATAATTTCTAATCTCCCTATCTGATATCTCTTTCTTCTCCTCTTTTTCCAATGAAAACCTAACTTAAAGTATTTATAGTATGTACAAATAAACCCTAAAAGTTATTCAAAAAAGACAGTTGGCAGTTGTTAATCCTCGCAAATACGACTCGTTGGGTGACCTATGAGTTGTAATCAGGGTCTCGTATCAGGTTCTTGGCATCTTGGAATCTACTGATACGACGCACTGGTATGAGTCATTGCATGGGCTATGACTCGTATGTTTGTCTCATAGTTTTGGTCTTCAGTTTTTGGTCCAACATTTTGGCTCTCTGATTCTTGCTACAATTCCACCTATGTGAGTCGTAGTGTGTATTACGACTCGTAGAATGTCCTGGTATGATTGACTTTACTTGGTAGATTTTTGATTTTTGGTGTCTATTTCTTGCTATGACACAACCTATGACTTGTAGCTTGAGCTATGACTCATATGGCCTATGCTTCAGCAACATCTATAAGTTCTCTTTAAAATCATGCCAACCTAATATTTCTGCAAGATTAACACAAAAATACATCAAAACCATAAAAAGTCGCTTTAAAAACTCATAAAATCCCTTGTTTCAGGCACCAAATGTGCTTTATTTTGATAGCACCTTATAAATCCATAATATCATATCCAAAAGGTATCCATAACGATAAGCTCCAAATAACACATAACATATAGATCCGACAAGAGAATACAAGATGTCCAACAATGTCTCTAGTCATAAGATGAGACTGGGGCCAAGACATGTCCCGGACTAACCCTCAAGTAAAGATAGCATATGCAAAAGCTAAATAAGATAGAGGAATGGTGGCTTATCCTTGGAAGATTGGATTCACCACAACAAGCCAAAACTTGAGATACTAGCTAAAGTCGTATGGTGGATGATCGTAGTTCTCAGTCCCTACATTGTGAGATCATATAGGCAAAAGTATGCGTTAATATGTTTGAATGTACTAAGTATGCAAGGTGCAATGCATGTAACTTACCAAAACCTACATACAATGTTAGATGACAAGGGCACATAATATATATAGAGAGATATATAGCAAGGAATATACGATAACAAGATGCTATAAAATTCATGATGCATGTAATGCAAATGATGCTCATATATAGTTGGGATGTGATCTTAACCAACATACATAAGACCAAACGAGACATTACTTGGTATCCCGATGAAATCCCCTCATTGGTAAAAAGGTGGTCTACTTGCCAAATGTAAACCATACTTTATCTTACTGAAATAACACTCATTTCATATAAAGTAACCTTCCTTATGGGAATAACACCCATTTCGGATAGGATTTTCACATATAGCATGTCAAGTCATATCATATCATGTCTTCTCATTACGGGAATAACACCCATTTCCGAGGCATCTTTCCTTATGGGAATAACACTATTTTGGAAAGGAGAACCTATGCTAGGCACATAGTTTAAGGAAAGGGAGAGAGCCCTTAGGGATAACCCTAACGCCTCTAATGCATCGGTGCTAAGTCATCATCCCATAAGAATATATATACATATATATATACATGCTTCTAAGAGACAATAGTCATTTCCAAAATTATTTTAGTGCATTCTTAGGCTTAAAGGCCAAACATCATTCATGATAATTCATTCATAGGCTCAAATGCCAAAATCCATAATTTCATAGTCATAAATACTCATGCATAGGAATAGCCTATTCAGATACAAGATAGTGCAAGCACCCAAAATGCTCAAAGAGCCATAATCTTATACATGTATGTGATTACTTTCTTGTCATAACCTATATCTTATTAAAACCATATCATAGAACATAATTGGGCTTAACCCACTTCATAATTTCCATAAAAATCTCATGTCATGAATGCAAATGTCATGAATGATTTGAGGAAAGCATGAGTAATCAAGATTTAATCTAAAATTGACAATATAATATGAAATTCAAGTGAAAACATAATTAAATCCAAATTTAGAATCATAATAAAATCAGCCATGTATAAACAAGTCTTAAAAAGGGACAGATATATTCATAATTTCATAAACTCAATGTAAAGTAACTTAAAATCAACAAATATGTACAACCCTTACATTAATTTAATTTAAGAAATCCAAATACTGAAAACTTATATTCAAAGAGAGCTTAAATTCATGAAATTTGATTGAAAAGATTTGGGTCTCCTTGATTGGATGGAAACAAGGATCAAACCCACATACCTCCACAAAGATGAAGAAACCCAAAAGAATTTAAAGAAGAATTGAGTCCTCTTGCTCCCAAGTTGAAAATCTTCAAGAGTTCTTTGTAAGAGATTCTAGAGTAGCTTGAGTGAATTAGTCTTGAATGATGGTTTTGAAATTAGTGTAGGAGAGGTTTAGGAACATAAAAGCGGGGGAGGGGGGGTTAAAGGTCTTAAAAAGCCTTGTGGATGGGTCAAAATATCAAAAATGCCTCAATAAAACACCCTTTTGAGTTTTGACCCGCAACATCTCATGCCTAGCTTCAAGGGTCGTGAAGCATCCCATCTAGCCTAAAAAGATTTTATGAAAAAGGTCATAACTTGTTTTTGTAATCTCGAAATGAGATGAGATCAAGTGAGTTGGAAAGCTAATTCAAAGAGATTTAATTTAATAGGTCTTGTCCCACCCAGTTCATTTTGTGCTAAGAGATACACTCATTTAAAGTTGACCTTCAATCGACACTTATGAAAAAACTTAGCCAATGAAATTCCATTGAACTTGACTTGATGCAGGAGAACCATGATGGCTTTAAACAACATAAATGAGCTTGAATTGAAGGCTTGAAAGTGAACATAGATTGAGCTTGAAGATCTCATACTTAAAAAAGTTTTACGAAATCAACTCCATGGAGGGTCATACGGCCCGTATCAAGTCACATGAACTGTGTGACTGACCGTGTGACTACACTTAGGTCAAAAATAGTCATTTCAAGCTTAAAGTCATTCACACGGCCCTCCACAGAGTCCATGAAGTGTCACACGGCCGGGTGAGGTCCAAGTGTGATGTGCCTTAGTTTGAAACTCCACACCAAGGCCACACTCCCAAAAATTAAGGATAAGTGTCGTTCCCCTAAAGGTCACACGTGGGACATGTAGTCTCCCTTGAGATGACACTTGGTCCAAATTTTGTCCAAAAATGAAATCCTTAAGTTCCGATGAAGTCATACAATATTTGGGTCATTACGCTAAAGTATGAATGCAGTTTCGACAATGACAACTCATATACCATCTAATCCATCCACTCATAGTACTATCAAGACCTATATAGGATTGTCTCTAACCAGCAACTATCACCTATGAGCCGATGATGGTACAACAAAGTGATGTTGTTACCATATTCATCCCATACTTGCCAAGGTAAGGGATATCCCATCAGTAGATCCAAAATCAGTAACATCAAGTACTCTTTTGGGAATAATAGAAAATATCCAATTTTATGGTCTAATCCTCTCCTATGCCGGCTACGTAGTTATTAAGTTGCAGTTGGACTTATTCTTACTCAGTTCGGTGCTCAGTACTCCTTACAAGACCTAACATGCTTATAATACATCAATCCTATGGTTAACTCATTTGTCTAGTCTCATTGGACATTTGTCCACTCAATTCATCACATCAACTATCAACTCTTTGGTTATATTCTTTTAGGGTTCAACTCTTGACTCATAAAGATTCTGTCATGCATCATTCTAACTCATAATAGTATTCAAAAAAAACAAAAGTAAAGTCAAAGCATTTAGGGATTCCATAGACTCTTTAGGCTTAAATTATACCCATGCATACATATTTAAGTGATATGTAAAAATAACAAGCATTCATGGTAGGATTCATGTAGAAAAGCAAAATTACCTAATTTAAGAATTTAATTCATACAAATGATAGTTCATGCAAGATCATATAGGAAGACATTAGGATTTTAGAGAAACCTTCAAGAAACATTCATGGGAGACTCAATTCATTCACAATTCCATCAATTTGGGTTATGGGGCATATAAAAGAGCATAATTCATATTTTGGTTAACATTACATACTTGGAAGTTTTGAATCTTGAAACAGCTTGGGAAAATTCATAATATTATCTTCAAACCCTAGCCTTTTTCTCCCTTGAAACTTTGATCTAAGTTAGAGAGGGTCTTTTAGCATAAAAAGGTTGAATTGATATGTTTAGGGATTTATTTAGGTGTAAAAATATCAAGTTTAGGCATTGAAAGTGTGGAAAAATACCAAAATAACTTTTCTTAAAAAGTTGTCAAAGTCGTCCATGGATCCACCTACGGACTGTCGAAACTTACACAGACCGTAGGAACCAATCCTTAAACCTTTGGGCAAATTTTAGGTTTCTGGATCGATTCTACAACACAATCTACTGCCTATAACTGTATCTATGACTCAGAGGTTGGTCAAGTCTGGGACTCAAAAATGGATTTTCTGAAGTTTTATCATGAGTTGACAGTATGGGATATAACTCAAACCATGACTTGTACGTAGGTTTTATAATTCAACTCTACTTTGCAGTCTTTAATAAAATGGCCATAACCTTTGACTCCGAACTCCAAATAAGGTGAGATTAGTTTCGTTAGAAAGATAATTCAAAGAACTTCTATTTTGTAGGTCATGGGATATCTGATTCTCTATGTGCTAAAACATATGGTCATTTAGAGATGACGCTTGCATAATCTTGTCACGACCCAAGACTAGGGCCTATACATGACACGACGAATGGGGAACCCGAAGAAACTCCAATAAAACCTCTTAACATATCATTACACATCCCAAAACTAGGGGAGTACATCCATCCCAAAACTGGGCCATCTCAATTGTGAGTGAGGAGTTGTACCTTAGTACAATCCTATCCTATGCTGACTACGTTGTTTATGAGTTCAAGTTATTATTATTACTCTTACTCACATAGATGCTCAATACTACTCCCAAAATTTATTAATTAGATGCTAATACATAAAAGAATATTCTTGCTCAAAGTATTACTTTCATCTCTTTGGGACTTAGCAGAACTTAATATTCCCTTAACTTTTCTCAGAACTGTCTAAAATCATAGGCTTCATGTTTTACTATTCATAAAATACTTATACTAATGCTTTACTTGAGTTTAAAGGAAGATCAAGATTCATAGATTTTTGCAGAAGCTTTGCGGTTTAACTAGTTTAACAATTAGAAGTGGTATCTCAACTTAAGACCCCAACTTAGTAGAAGGTTTTAGTAAATCTCATGCTTTTCTTCAAAAACTCATTAAATCATGCATCATCTCATCAAAACATATTCTCCAACATGTAACTCTTTGTACTCAATAAAATATATATATAATATTAGTTTAAATTACTCTTTTGTCAATGTATAGAAAAGTCATCATCTTTGCTAGAACATGTAAAACATTTATTCAAAATACTTGTTTAATGCATGAAAAATCATCAATCTCAATATTAAAGAGTGTATAGCAAAGTCATGATCATCAACTTCCTTATGGTTCATGGAAAAGTATCCACGAATGAAACTTCCAAGAATATAAGATATAGTAGTAATTATAATCTCAATGCATAAACATATCTAACTCAATGCAAGAGGAATTAACTCATTTAGAATTCAAGAATTAGGTCAAAACTCTATTTGAACTCAATTATGGGGAATAAACATGTGAACTCAGTCCAACGCTATAGGTAGCCTTACATACCTGAAAAGTTGATATTACCATCGAAATTTGACGAGTACTAGCTTACTTGGAGAAAATCCTCGATTTTGGTAGTTTTTTTAAAGTGAAAGAATTTGGAAGGACGTTGGTTGAAGAAAATCTCTTTGATTCTTGATTCTTGACTTAGAATCTTTAGAGTTCTTGATGAAAAACCCTACATTCTTGAAAAAGAAGAATCAAGAAATCCTTTCTTCGGATTCTTGAGTTCATTTTCTTGAAACCCTAGGTTATGATTTAAGATTCTATTAGAGATTCATAAATGGATAAAGAAATCTAGGTTGGGTAGCTTGAAATTCATGAAGAATAACTTACCTTGAGGAGGAATCTTGGAAGCTAATGCCAACTTGATGACTTTCTTGATAATTCTTGAGGTTTACGTATAGGAATGATGGAGAGGGTTTTTATTTATGAAAACTAATATTTTATGCATTTTAGGACCTTAAATAGACCCCTAAAGATTTTAGGATGAAAGTACCCTCAAAATAAAAAGAAAAAAACGTCATAGCTTATTAAGTAAGGGTCCGCTCAGGTCCGCAATACACTCTGGGCGCGGACCTTCAGACAACTCTGTACTCCTTCACAAAATGGAAATAACTTTCTACTTCAAACTCTAGTTAAGGTGAAATTAGATGCGTTGGAAAGCTAATTCAATTATATCGATCTGATATATTACGGGTCACAAAATTCATTATACTTTAGGATATATGATCATTTGAAATTGACCCTTCTATCGACTTATACGAAAACTTAGTTGCTAGAAATTCTTTGGACTTGGCTTGATATAAAAGATCGCTTATGACTCTAAATCACACCTAATATCCTTTAAATACTTGGGAGTTCATCCTAGCATGTATATACAACCTAAAAGTCACTGGTCCATCTAATTTTTATAAAATCTTATGTTAAAACTCAAACGCTAAGAATGTTATTAGCTTAACTTCATACTAGAGGGTTCGTGTGACCTTAGATCATCTCCAATTTTATTCCTACGCTAAGAAATTGACTTTAACACTTATATTCAATTAAGAATCATCAACAAAAATCCTATATCATATGAAAGATGGCTCAGTCTCAACTTAAAAAAAAATTAGAGTGTTACATTATCTCCCCCTTGGGATCATTCATCCTCGAATGATGTTTAAATGCAAATATCAAGGCACGAATAACAATGAGAACTCTTCTCAAAACTCGCTCAATCAGTCAATTTCTTGATTCATCAACCATCACTCCTCTACTATTAACAATACTTTGATCAAAGTAGGATTACTCAAAGGGATAGGAATGAAGATTGTTAGCACGATTAAATCAAGAAATCTTATTTGAGGATATTTATAATGAATTACAAGCTCCCTCATCTATCAAAACTCACTCTGAGTCCACAGAACTATACACAATGTAAAACTCTGGTCACATCTCATTAAGCATAGGATTAGAAACTCTTAGATACATGAGGTAAGATCACTTCTTATCTTGAAACTCAGCATGAAGGGGAATCAACATAATGTGCATGGGACTAGGCTATGGGTATGACACTCATACACCAGACAGGAACGACATATCACTTTGACTGAAGTATAAGGACTATATGAGATGGAAAAGGATTGAGATCTCATCTTGATCAGCCTATCTCTATCGAAAACTCAAAATCTACTCTATTTCATCACCTTATCATCTCTCCCTTAGCTCAAAGCTCGTCTCTCTAAGTTTGCGAATCAATTCACCTTTCTAAGCTTTACGTACATATCTCCATATGGTAAGGGAATCACTATCCACAACAATATCTTAAACTCTTATGTTATACTAGTCACATATATAAAATAGCCTCTAAGACTCTCTTCAAAAATACCACTCTTAGTTTCCCCATGTTTCTATGAAAATCTTCCTATATTTGCTACTCTTATTGGCATACATAACCACTTTCCACAACTTTTATAATCTGACCTTTTCTTTTTTTTAACCTGCAAACATTCAACTTTTTTTCTCCTATAAACTCATTTGTATAGGACTTAGACTATTATGAAGAACTCCTCATCATCTATCCATAAGACCAGATCGACTCATTTATTAGGGATGGCAAAGAATGCTTAATCAACCTACTCCACTTTGACATCTCAAAATACTATCTAGATTCTTATAGCTGTCATAACTTAAAGCTTCAAATATCTTTACACAATCATAGGTACATATCTCAATCCACTTCTTATCTATTGAGCTATCTCATTTCATGAGTCTTACCTAAGGGGAACTTTTACCCTGCCCATAACATCAGTTTTCTTATAATTTAGCATCTTCATGCACTATGAAAAACCTCCTAGAGAAAATCTCCAACTAAGACTGTTAGCAGCAGTAATTAATTCAATCGAAGTAAATCATTCAATTGGAAAAGCTATGACGAACATGGCGTAAGTTAAGGTAAGTAAGTTCGCAGTACTTAATTATAATTGGAGCGTATATTTTAAGTTGGAGTCGGGAGTCCTCAATTGAATTAAAATAGAAAAGTTTGGGGACCTAGTTGAACAATGGGCTAACTAGGAGCCCTTAGGGTGCAATTTTTAAAAGTGTGGTCTATATCTATATACCCCTCCTTAGTTTAAAAATGAAGAACTTGTGTTCTTGTCTTAAGCTTCTATATATGCTTTGAAGAAGGGAAGAAGAGAAGGAGAGGAAGA
>JAOTQJ010200423.1:0-20095 GCA_025642045.1 Solanum sejunctum | reverse complement strand
ATTTGCATTTTGCATAAGTTGTTGCCTTGTGATCTTGTTGAATTAGACATAGTAGATTTTGATGTCATTCTTGGGATGGATTGGTTGCATGCTGGCTATACTTCTATTAATTGTAGAATATATAGGGTCAAGTTTTAATTTCCTAATGAACCTATCCTTGAGTGGGAAAGTCAATATTTCATGGTCAATGGTAGATTCATTTCATGCATTAAATAAGTTGATCTCAAAGGGTTGTCTTTATCATTTTGTCAGAGTTAGAGATGTGAAGTCTAAATACCCTTCCATAGAATTGATTACGATTGTAAATGAGTTCCTTGATATCTTCCAAAATGACCTTCCCAGTATTCCTCCCAAAAGGGAAATAGATTTTGGTATAGAATTCCTCCTCGATACTCAACCTATCTCCATTCCCCCTTACCGTATGACCTCGGTAGAGTTGAAGGAGTCAAAGGAACAATAGAAAGATTTATTGTAGAAGGGTTTTATTAGACCTAGTCAATCACCTTAGGGTGCTCTGGTGTTGTTTGTGAAGAAGAAGAATGGGTCACATAAAATGTGCATACACTACCTGCAACTTAATAAGGTCACCATAAAGAATAGGTTTCATCTTCCAAGAACTGATGATTTGTTTTACCAATTGCATAGGGATAGCTATTTCTCTAAGATTGATCTTTCCTTTGGGTGTCATCAAGTGAGGGTGAGGTAGTGTAGTATTCCCAAGATGGCCTTCCAGACTAGATATGGGCATTATGAATTTGTTGTGATGTCGTTTGGGTTGACTAATGCACCGGCCATATTCATGGACCTAATGAATAGGGTATTCCAACATTACCTTGATTCCTTTGTTGTGGTCTTCATTGATGACATTTTGATCTATTCACATATTAGGGAGGAGCATATAAGGCATTTAAGGGTTGTGTTATAAAGATTAAGGGAGGAGAAATTATATGCCAAATGTAACATGTGCGAATTTTGGTTGAATGACACTGCATTCTCAGGTCATGTGGTATTGGAGGATGGTATAAAAGTGGATCCTAAGAAAATCGATATGATTAGAAATTGGCCTAGACTATTAACCCCATCGAATATGAGGAGCTTCTTTGGCCTAGCAAGTTATTATAGAAGGTTTGTGAATGGGTTCTCCTCCATTGCTTCCCCTATGACAAAATTGACTCAAAAGAAGGTTAAGTTTGTGTGGACCGATGAGGTGAGAGAAGCTTTGAAACATTGAAAGACGAGTTTGTGTCTGCTCCTATATTGTACACAACCAGATGGGCTTAAGGGATATGTGGTTTATTGTGATGCTTCTCGGGTTGGTTTAGGTTGTGTGATGATACAAAATGATAAGGTCATAGCTTATGCTTCTAGACAACTCAAGGTACATGAAAGGAACTACCCTACCCATGATCTAGAGTTAGTCGTTGTTGTGTTTGGATTGAAGATTTGGCGTCACTACTTGTAAGGAGTGTATGTTGATGTATTCACCAATCCCAAGAGCCTCCAAAATTTCTTCACTCAAAAAGACCTCAACTTGAGGCAAAAGAAAAGATTAGAACTTCTCAAAGACTGTGATATGAGTGTGCACTATTATCCGGGTAAGGCAAATATGGTGGCAGATGCCTTGAGTAGGGTGAATATGGTAGCCTTGTCCATGTTGATTGTGGTGATAAGGAGATGTCTAGGGAGTTGCATCAATTATCTAGATTGGGGGTTAGGTTGGAAGAGGTTGGTGATAATGGTGTTGTGGTTGATGATGGGTCTAACTCTTCTTCGGTTGATGAGGTGATAGCAAAATAAGATCTTGACTCCTCCTTGCTTGAATTGAAGGCCTTGGTGAAAGAGGTCAAAGTAGAGGTTTTCTCCCAAGGGGGAGATAGTGCCCTTAGGTATCAAGGCAGATTGTGTGTGCCTTGTGTTGATGGTTTAAGGGAGAAGATCCTTGATGAGGCCCACAATTCTTCTTATTCTATCCACCCCGGGTCCACTAAAATATATAAAGACTTGAGAGATGTGTATTTATGGGGAGGTATGAAGAGGGATATTGCGAAATTTGATTTTGGTTGCCATAGCTGTCAACAATTCAAAGCCAAACATCAAATTCCGGGTAGCCTAACCCAAGACATAGAAATTCCCACTTGGAAGTGGATGGTGATTAGTATGGATTTTATGGTTGGCTTGCCCAATACTAGAAAAGGTTTTGGTTCCATTTGGGTGGTTATTGATAGGATGATGAAATTGACCCACTTTCTACCGATTAAGACCGCGTATGGGGATGAAGAGTATGCAAGGTTGTACATCCATGAGTTAGTGAGGTTAAATGGGGTTCCTTTGTCCATCATATCAGATTGTGGATCACAATTCACTTCACACATTTGGAAGTCTTTCCAAAGGGGTATTGGTACAAAGGTTCACATTAGTACGACCTTCCACCCTCAAATGAATGGCCAAGCTGAAAGGACAATTCAAACACTTGAAGATATGCTTAGGGAAAGTGTGTTGGATTTGAAGGATAGTTGGGATGACCATCTTCCTTTGATTGAGTTTGGATACAATAGTAGTTATCACTCTAGTTTTGGTATGGTTCTTTTTGAGGCTCTCTATGGGAGACATTATAAATCACTAGTTGGTTTATTTGAGGTTAGAGAAGAGGCTTTATTGGGACTGGATCTGGTTATAGAGGCTCTTGAGAAGGTTAATATGATTAGTAAGAGTTTGAAGATTGCCCAAAGTCGTCAAAAATCCTACGCCGATGTGAGAAGTATAGACCTTGAATTGAAAGTGGGTGATTAGGTCTATTTGATTGTTTGTACAATGAAAGGTATGGTATCTTTTTGTAAAAAGGGGAAGTTGAGTCTAAGATATGTTGGTCCTTATGAGGTGATAAAGAGGGTTGGCAATTCAGCTTATGAATTGAAGTTTCCTAGTGAAATGAATTTGGTTCATCTAGTGTTCTATGTCTCTATGTTGAGAAAATGTGTTGGTGATCCTAATGCTATCGTGCCTCTTGATTTTGTGGGTGATATTGAGGATAACTTGACTTGTGAGGAGGTTTTGGTTCAAATTTTGGATAGGCAAGTGAAGAGATTGAGGAACAAGGAGGTGGCATCCATTAAGGTCCTATGGAGGAACAAACAAATTGAAAGTGTTACTTGGGAGGCCGAAGCAGACATGCAAAAGCGGTATCCTTATCTTTTCCACTCCACTCAAGCCTAAGGTACTAATTCTAAGTCCCCTATGTGATTTCAAGTCTCGCATTTCACCCCCAATGTCATTCATATGCATTCATGTTTAAGTTGGCAAGTTTATCATGATTATATACTTATGTTGAGATTTTGAAAATGGTGTTTTAAATGTAATGTTGCATTATTGTTGGGGATGATTTGTTTATGGTCACTCTTGTATTGTACATCTCTTCTACATTCAGGGAAGAATGTTCCCAAGGGGGAGATATTGAAACGACCCTAAAAAGTGCCTAAAAATGTGCCTAGGAATGCCTATAATTTTAAATTTCATATATCTCAAAATTTGTGCGCGATATCAAAAATCCGACTTCATGTTCTTTTCCATAGGGTCAAAATAAAAGAGTAACGGGACTAACCTCGATTTTAGAGCAATTGAATCACAATTTCAATTTTCCAAAATTTTGATTTTCAGAACTGATCCACGATGGGGCTGTGACGCACAGTTATCGCAGACTAGTGTAAATCTATCCTTTGCAATAGGTCCGCATCTTGGACTAGATCTGGACCTGTATATCTTGTTGTTCTGATTTCTATCTCGGTCCAAGGCTTTTGGATCTTGGGCCAAGTGTTTCCAAACGTGTTTTTACCTATACTTAGCCATATTTTACCCTCATATCATCCTAAAACATTCCCCAGTACTCACTCTAATACAGTCATATTTTCACTCCCAAATTCAAGTCCCAAACCCTTATC
Source organism: Solanum sejunctum (assembly GCA_025642045.1). Taxonomy (NCBI): domain Eukaryota; kingdom Viridiplantae; phylum Streptophyta; class Magnoliopsida; order Solanales; family Solanaceae; genus Solanum; species Solanum sejunctum. The sequence goes on along the minus strand of JAOTQJ010200423.1, from coordinate 16,160 downwards.
CTAAGCTAAGGTTTTCCTTCAAGGTTCTTCCTCAAGCTTCAAGTCTCCATCCCAAATCTTCACCAAGTTCATCTCTAAGCTATGGTATATGGGTTTCTTTCACGGATTCCTTTCACCCATGATGCCCAAGCCTCTTTTTACCTAAAATTACATGATTTAAAGTTGATTTACAAATGGGTCTTGCTAATTATGAAATTCACTACACACTATGTTAAAGCTATATGAAATTATGACTGTTTTGCTTTGTTTTGAGCTATAAATCTTTGATTTATTGTATGTTTCTTGATGGTGTTGCCAGGTGTTGATTGATGGTTTTACAAAGTATTTTCTTGCATGATTTCATCTCTACATTTCATAGTTTTATACTAGAATTACACACCCTCTAAGTGTTTGATAAAATGTCCGGTTATGGTTTCATGAGGAATTGAAGGTCCAAAGCATGAGATATAATATGATTAACTATATGATGATGAAATGAGCTTATGTATATGATAAATTCTATATAAAGTGTTCTATTAGACCATGCCTAATCCGGGGGGACTAAGAACCCGAAAAACCTAGATGGAGGTTTGTACTCATTAACCTAGTGAAGGGTTTGTACTTCTCCACCTAGTGATAGGGCAGCATCATCACTAACTTAGAATAAGGGTTTGTTCTCATCAACCTAGTGAATGATTTGTACTTCTCCACCAGGGTGACAGGGCAGCGTCATCACCAACCTAGTGAGGGGTTTATACCTCACCAACTATATGATGGGGAGGCATCATCATAACCTACCAAGGGGTTTGTACCTTGGAAATCTAGCTTGGTATCTTCTACACATATGATACCCTATATAAGAATGAGCTACTTAAGGATGTTTTACTTATACATTGATCAAACATGCCATAATGTTATATTATGGCTATTACATATTGTTATGCATATTGACTATGATGCCTAATACTTGTTGCATTGTATCCAACATTCTTAGTACATCCAAATGTACTAACACATACTCTTGTCTACATGATATTACCATGTAGGATCGGTGCTCAAGTTGATCATCCTTCTCCTCCACGTGTCTAGATCGATACTACTCAAGCTTGTGGTAATTCCTCCACTTTGGGGACCTTAGTCTATGTTGCTCTTATTATGTATTGAGATATTCTTCTTTATTGTCTATTTTGACTATGAGGGTGAGCCCAGTTGCTTTGTCTTGGCCTCTGCACTTATTTATGAATTAGAGGTGTTTGTTGGACAAGTTATGTATCTATGCTAAGAGCCTTGACTCTATTGTTCTTGATGTCTATGATAGAAAGTGCTTTCCCTTAGCCCCAGTTGTCTCACTTTCTTATCTCTTGATGCTTCTTTTTATTGCTTTTGTGACCTAGGATGTGTAATGATGTTTTAAGAGTCTTGCTTGGGGTCCCTTAGGGTTCCCTTTGTGCCTTGTCATGCCTAGGCCCTAGGCTTGGGTCATAACAATATGCCACCACACAACCGAGATGCTGGTACAAGCAATTCTAAAATTTAAGAGATGTTTGACCATTTTTTTAAGAAGGCTGAAACACAAGATGAAACTCTAAGGGGCATGAAGTTTGATATTTCAAGCATTAATGAAAAGATAGAGTTTTATTAGGTGGCCATTAAATAGCTTGAGCAACAATTTGGTCAAGTATCTAGCAAATTGAATTAGCATCAGAAAGGTACATTGCCTAATAACTCAGTTCAAAATCGAAAGAATAAAAGGCAATGTATGGTGATTACAACTGGAGGTGGCAAGAGTTCCATTGATCCTCCTATGACGATAGAGGTAGAAGATGTTTATGGGAAGATAGTTGTAGATAAGGATGTTGTTGAAGGAGAAGATTATGTTAAGGATGGGGTAGGTAAAGCTATTGAAAAGACAAAGAAGTATAAGATCGTCCCAAGGCTGCCTCCACCTTTCCCTCAAAGACTCAAGAAGAGGGAGAATGAAGGCAAGTTCAAACACTTTCTCTCTATGCTTAAGTAATTATCCATACAAATCCCTTTGATTGAAGCTTTAGAGGGAATGCCAGGTTATCCAAAGTATATGAAAGACTTGGTTACTAAGAAATGGACCATGAGTCATAAGCTTTCTAAATAACTTCAACATGGTAGTGCTATCACTACTAAGTCCTTGGCTCAAAAGTGTGAAGATCCAGGTTTTTTCACTACACCATGCACAATAGGAGATATAGAGTTTGCAAGAGCACTTCGTGATTTGGGTGCTATTATCAATTTTATGTCTCTTGCGATTTTCAAAAAGCTTGGTTTAGGTGCCCCTACTCCAACTAAAGTGCGATTATTAATGGTAGATAGAACAGTTAAGAAACCAGTGGGGATACTCTACGATATATTGGTAAAAGTTGAAAAATTCTTATTTCCTGTAGATTTTGTTATTCTTGATTATGAGGTTGATTTTGAAGTTCCTATTATTTTGGGAAGGCCTTTTTAGCTACGGTCACACCTTGGTTGACATGTAGAAGGGTCAGCTCACGTTCAGATTTGGTAACGATAAGGCCATTTTCAATATGTGTTAACAAACAAGGACGGACAGTGATGTGAGGGTGGTTTTAGTTATCGAGATTATTAATGATGATGAATCAAAGGTACCACTTGAGCTACGATTATGTGTTGAAACTTTGGAGGTAGTATTGATGATCTTTGATATGATGGTATCCTAGATTATAAAGAGATGGTAAATGCTCTAGGGGTGTCTTTTGGTCCTAAACAGCAAACAAAACTAGAGCTAGATTTCCAGAATCGGGAGACACCACCCACAAAGCCTTCCATAGAAGAACCATCAATGTTAGAATTAGAAGCACTTCCATCACATTTGAAATATGCAGTTTTGGGAGTCAATAGACCATTGTCGTTCCTAATAGATATATACTTAAATAATGAGCAAGCTGATGCCCTTGTAGCAATGATCAAATATTTTAAAAAGTCTATCAAATAGACCATTGCAAATATTATTAGTATCCATATGTACACACAAAATCCAGTTTGTCAAAGATTATAAGCCAAACATTAAGCATTAAAGGTACCTAAATCTTCCTATGAAGAGGTTGTTCGGAAAGAGATCATTAAATGGTTAGATGAAGGAGTAATATACATAATCATCGATAACGAATGGGTAAGCACGATACAATGCATTCCAAAGAAAGAGGGTATCACAGTGCTACCAAATGCTAACAATGAATTGATCCCTTTGAGACCAATCACAGGGTGGAGAATGTGTATGGATTACAGAAAGCTCAATACGTCGATAGAGAAGGATCATTTTCCTATGTCATCCATCAATCAAATGCTTGATAGAATAGCAGAAAAGGGGTGGTACTATTTTCTTGATTGGTATTCTGGTTATAATTAGATCATCATCGCTCCGGAGGATCAGGAGAAGACCACATTTACATGTCCCTATGGCATCTTTGCATTTAAGAGGATGCCATTTGGGTTGTGTAATGCCTTGGTAACATTTTAGAGATGCATGATGTCTATCATCTTAGACATGTGGAAAGTACTATTGAGGTCTTAATGGATAATTTTAGTTTGGTTGGAAACTCATTTGAGGATTGCTTGGCACACCTGCATGATGTGTTGTAAAGATGTGTAGAAAGTCATCTTGTATTAAACTGGGCAAAATGTCACTTCATAGTCAATGAGGGTATGTGTTGGATCACAGGATATTAGTCAAAGGCATTAAGGTTGATAGATCTAAAGTTGAGGTGATTGAAAAGCTTCGACCACCCGTCTTAGTAAAGGGTGTGAGGAGTTTCTTGGGACATGCAAGATTCTATCGAAGGTTCATCAAATACTTCTCTAATATTTCATACCCATTGTGTAAATTTTTGGAGAAGAATTCTAAGTTTGTGTTTGATAATGCATGTATACAAGCCTTTGAAGAGTTAAAAAAGAGGTTGATCTCGACACCAATTATTGTGGCTCTAGATTGGTCCAAGCCATTTGAAATCATATTTGATGCAAGTGGGGCCACTCTAGGTGTAGTATTGGAACAAGACAAGGAGAGGATATTATATCACATATATTATGCTAGTAAAGCCCTAAATATGGCATAAAAGAATTACACTATCACAGAGCAAGATCTACTTGCATTGGTCTTTGCCTTTGAAAAGTTTCGTTCATATCTGTTGGGAGCCAAAGTGGTGATACATATAGACCACTCAAAACTTAAATATTTGTTGGCTAAAAAGGATGCGAATCTAAAGTTGATGAGATGGGTACTTCTCTTGCAAGAGTTCAACTTTGATATCATTGATAGAAAAGGGGTAGAAAATTAGGTTGTAGATCACCTATCCAGATTGAAAGATGGGGCAATGATGAAATTTGACAATGGACCACAGATAAATGATTCATTTACTGATGAGAGAGTGTTAGTTGCATCGCATGATCTTTTACCTTGATTTGAAAACTATGCAAATTACTTGGTGAGTGATATTGTGCCACCTGACTTAAACACACATCAATGTCAAAAATTTATGCATGATCTGAGGAAGTTCATTTGAGATGATCCATACTTATTCGATATATGTAATGATGGGATTACTCATCGTTCTGTTCCTAAAGTTGAAATAATGAGCATACTTGAGGCATGCCACTCATTATTGGTGGGTGGAATCATAATGAGATTCAAACAACCCACAAGATTTTAAAATGTGGGTATTGTTGGTCCACAATCCCCCAAGATGCCTATGACTATGCCAAAACTTGTAATAGGTGCGAAAGAGAAGGTGAGATTACTCGCAACATGAGCTCCCTTTTTAAATCCTATTTTGGTGATTGAGTAATTTGATGTGTGGGGAATTTTCATGGGACCATTTATTAGCTCACATGGAAACAAGTACATCTTAGTTGTTGTGGACTATGTATCAAAGTGGGTTGAGGCCGTGGCTCTACCTAACAATGAGGGTAAAAGTGTTACAGCATTCTTGAAAAGGAACATCTTCTCGAGATTCTGTACTCCTCGGGCTATCATCAGTGATGGAGGTTCTCACTTTTGCAATAGACTTTTTAGATCTTTTCCTGAAAAGTATAGAGTGGAACATAGGGTGGCAACGCCTTATCATCCCCAAACAAGTGGGCAAGTGGAACTGTCAATTAGGGAAATTAAACATATTTTACCTATGATTGTGAATACAAACTGGACAAATTGGTCTTGGAAGCTAGATGATACATAATGAGCATGCTGGACAGCATTCAAGACCCCTATTGGCATGTTCCTGTGCCAACTTATTTTTGGGAAGGCATGTCATTTGCCAGTGGAACTCTAGCATAAAGCAATGTAAGCATTAAAGAAGTTGAATCTAAATTAGAATGATGCAGTAACCTCAAGATTGAGCCAACTCAATGAGCTTGATGAGTTTTGATTGAAAGCATATGAGAGTTCGTCCTTGTATAAGCAAAGAATGAAAATACAACATGACTGCCGCATAGAAAACCACCAATTCACACCAGGGGACTTAGTTCTACTCTTCAATTCTAGATTAAAGTTGTTTCTCGAGAACCTCAAATCCAGCTGGTTGGGACCCTTATGGGTTGCACATGTCTTTAATCATGTGACCATTGAACTGGAGAGGCAAAATAGAGGTATTTTCAAACTAAATGGCCAAAGAGTAAAGCCATACCTTTGAAATATGGAAGAGATTAAGATGGTTGAAGAATGGGATCTTCAGGAAGTCTGGGTACTAATGATATCTATGTCGTGTCGTGACTATAAATCAGGCACTACTTGGGAGGTAACCCAAGGTGGACTATAGTGCTTAGGCGTCGAGGTATGTTTTTGACCCTACTTACTATATTTTTACTTGATTTGGTGCATTTAGGATAATGCGCAATTTTTTAGATGAGGTGTGGGTAGTTATGGGCCTTGGTGATGTCTGAGTGGCTTTTGGTCCATAACTACCCCAAATTTTGATCGTGGGGTTTTCTTTCCTGTGTTCTTTTTCCTTGTGGATATTTAATTTCTGTTGAACTGGCATGTTTAGGATGTTTAAATAATATTTGTAGCATATAGTACTAATACTTATGGAACATAGCATGTTTTCTGTGTTTTGTTTGGAAAATTGGTACTGACCAAAATTTTTGAGTAGTAGTTAAATGGAAACCATACATGTTCGGGTGTTTGGTTGTAGTTGTTCTAATAAGTGAGGGTAATTGAGATATGAAGCATGATTTGTGAGTTTCTTGTTGACAATGTATTGCAATGCCATGTGAGTGTGAGCTTACTTTGTCAGATTTGTGCATTTTTGTGCTGATTAAGAACTTGACCTGTTATTCTAAGTTAGATTGTAGAGTAAATGGATTAGGAAGAGATCCTAGGCCTTAGTTCTTTAATTACTCCACTTGAGCCTAAAATAACTAACCAAATGATGTCATAACCCTTATTCAAAATATTTGAGCCTTACATGAACCAATTCTAGCAAAAACACCAAATTAACATAATCTTGACTAGTGAAAAACCTTAAAATTGCCACTAGTCTGTCCTTGAGCATTGTGAACCTTGATTGAGGCAAAAAAGCTAAGATAAAGGTGGCTACCAAATATGGCCCTGGTTTGGGGAATAGATACCGTGTACTTTAAAATAGGCTAAAAGTCTAAGTTGAGTGACACGACCCAAGCTTAGGGCCTAGACGTGACATAGCAAACGGAGAGCTCGAAGGGAGCCAAATAAGCCTCTTAGCATATTAATCACACATCCTTGGTCGTGGAAGCAAAAATAAGCATCACAAGTTATAGTTTAATAGGGAAGCGGGACAAAGGCAAGTTTCATATTTATAAAAGAATAAAATAGTCAAGCTCATAGCATAAACATAACATAGTATCAACAACAACTCGAACATAGAATGGAGCAGGGGCCAAGACACTTCCCTGGCTCACCCTCATGATAACAAGTGTTCAACATAAAGAAGTCTTAACATATCAAAAGTAACATAGATATTGTCCTCGGACTTGAGGACTCACCATTGCTTTTCTCCGAAGTACAGAACTAGCCACGTGGAGGATGATCAAAAGGTGCACTGGTCCCTAAATGGTAATATCATGTAGACATAGAGTATGTGTTAGTACGTTTGAATGTACTAAGTATACTCTGCAGTGCAAAAAAGGCATAAGCTAATATATGTTCGAAATGCATAATCATAAGCAATGGATATATAACCTCAACATGGCATGCAAAATCATTCAACTTGCATAATATACCATATATATGTGGGAAGAGACTTTAACCAACATGAGTAAGACCAAGTGAGCTACAACTTGGAATTCTGGTTTGTACCCCTCATCAGTAAAGAGGTGGTCTACTTAATAAGGTAAACCATACTTCACGTTATGGGAACATGACCCATTTCGTATGAAGAAACCCTCCTTACGGGAACATGACCCATTTCAGAAAGGATTTCATGATAATGTGCACTAGATGGATCCACTAGTATAGCAAGGGTAATAATCACAATCCTATGGTGGGACATAGTTTGAGGAAGGGACTATGGACCCTTGAAAATAGTACATGCTGATATCTAATTCATAAGTGCTAAGTCTAATCCCATGGAATACTTGAAATAATCATACTTCAATCATAACACGAATAGCTTGTAATAACATGACTTAAGTAGCTCATAAACATGTTTGACCTCTGCTAGTGAACCTAACATAAACAAGAGAATAGATCATAATCATACATGAACCCTTTCTTTAACATGAATAGCTCACAAAAGGTAAAAATCTTGAAATAGGGCTTCACTTGACACTTATAAAATCATAGTTACTTTTCATGAATTCGATACATGCTTGAAAGCCCTTAATCATCATGAAGTGAGCTTACTTGTACATCATATACTAGATCATCAATAACTTGAGAATTCTTGTCATGTCATTTTATCAAACACATGGTGGGTTCATGATACTTGTTCAAAATCATGCAATTCCCAGAGGTGTTTCAGTATCTCCCCCTTGGAAGCATTTGTCCCCGAATGTCAAAGAAACATGCATAAGAGTAGTAATTTGAAGATTCCAGCTTGACATGAATGGAACAATGCACTAAAATATCAAATATCCAAAAATCTCAACATAAATGTCAAATCAATAACCATTAAATTATTACAATAAAGATGAATGCATAAAAATTACATGAGGGTTAAAACTTAAGAAGTGAAATGACATAGAGGGCTTGCATTATTACCTTCAGCTTGAGTAGAGTTTAAGAGATATGGGTATCACTTTTTCCTGTCCGCCTCGGCTTTCCATGTGGTACTTCAACTTGTTGATTCATCCAAAGGACCTTGACGGATGCTACATCTTTGTTTCTCAACCTCTTCACTTATCTATCAAAAATCTCCACTGCGACTTCCTCATAGGTCAAATTATCTTCCACAACACCCACAACCTCTAAGGGCACTATAGCACTTGGACCACACACACACTTTCTCAACACAGCCACATGGAAGACCGGATGAACCATATTCATCTCCATAGGCAACTCCAACTCATATACATCCTTACCAACTTTCCTCAAAACTCTATAAGGACCCACAAACCTTGGCCTCAATTGACCTTTCTTGCCAACCCAAACCACACCCTTCATGGGTGAGATCTTCAAGTAAACCCAATCACCAACCCTATACTCAAGATGTCTCCTTACATTAGAATCAGACGTTTGCTTACTTTGATCCATCTACAATCTCTCTCTTATAAACCCACCTTCACCAAGCTTCCATAACCAAATTTGGTCCAATCAAAACCATCTCATTACCCTCACCAAGGTACCTCCCTAAAGTCTCTATACATCTTTGTGGAGCTAGGGTGAAAAGAATAAGATGCATTACAGGCCCTTTCAAAATCAACTCCCTTAAGTCATCAACATTAGGCACACATAACCTACCCTAGTACCTAAGGGTACCATATACCCCTTGGGAGAAAACCTCCACTTTACCATCCTTAACCAAGGGCTTCAACTCTAGCAAGGTAGGGTTATGATCTTATTTTGACTTTACTTCCTCAATCAAAGAAGATTTAGAACCATCGACAACCACCATACCACCATTTTCAACTTCATCTATCCTAACCCCCACTCTAGCCAACAGGTGAACTTCTCTAGCCACCTACTTGCCACCATCATCAATATGAGCTAGACTACCCATAGACACTCTACTTAGAGCATTGGCCATAACATTAGCTTTGTTGGATAATAATGCACACTCATATCATAATCTTTAAAGAGTTATAACCACCTTCTTTTGTGTTAGCTTTGTCATAGGGGAAGCAATAGATGATAATCCATTCACAAACCTCAGTAATAACCAGCTAAACCTAAGAAACTCCTAATATTCGATGGAGTCAAGGGTCTAGGCCAATTTATTATCACCTCTGTATTCTTATGATCCACCTTAATTTCATAACACAATACCACATCCCTTAGAAAAGCAACCTCTTTCAGCCAAAATTCACACTTTTCATATTTTGCAAACAATCTCTCATACCTCTAGATTAGCAACAACAACCTCAAATGATTCACATGCTCTTTCTCACTCCGAGAATAAATCAAAATGTCATCAATAAAGACCACCACAAACATATCAAGATAGGGTTTAAAGATCCTATTCATGAGATCCATAAATATAATCAGTGCATTAGTCAAGCCAAAAGACATTACCACTAATTTAAAGTGCCTATAACTAGTCCAAAAAGTCATCTTAGGAATACTAGACTCCCTTACCTTCACTTGGTCATATCCAGACTGAAGATCAATGTTAGAAAAGTGACTAACCCATTATAGTTGATCAAAAAGGTCATCAGTCCATAGTAGAGGGTACTTGTTCCTTATGGTAACCCTTTTATGTTGTCGATAATCAGTGCACATACTATGGGAACCATTTTCTTTCTTCACAAATAATACCAGTGCACCACAAGGTGACTTATTAGGCCTTATGAAACCCTTCTCCAAAAAATCCCTCAATTGATCCTTTAACTCCTTTTATTCAACCGGGGCCATACAGTAAGGGGGAATAGAAATGGGTTGTGTATCGGGAAAGAGGTCTATACCAAAGTCTATTTCCCTTTCTGGAGGAACATTGAGAAACTCACTAGGAATGACATCAAGAAACATATTGACCAACGGAACTAACTCAATAGGAAGGACTTTAGACTCAACATCTCTAACCCTTACAAAATGATAAATGCAATCCTTAGGAATCAACTTTTGGGCTTTAAGACAAGAAATGAATCTATCCTAGACCAACACATTATGACCTTCCCACTCAAGGACAGGCTCATTAGGGAATTGGAATTTAACCCTACAAGTTCCCCACTCAATAGAAGCATGATATGCATGTAACCAATCCATTCCAAGAATAATATCAAAATCCACCATATCTAATTTAACAAAATCACAAGGCAAGACCTTATGCAATACAGACACAGAACAATCTCTATAGGCTCTTTTGGCAATAATGGACACACCATCAGGGGTAGACACTTCATAAGGTTCACACAATAATTCGGGATGTATATGAAGCTTTTTGGAAACAAAAGGAGCGATGAAAGAAAGAGTGGTACCCGAATCTATCGAAACATACACATTATAATCAAAAACCGTGAACATACTGATAAATCGCCAAGACAAGTCTAATGACCCCTAGAGGGGTATGGTTGATATACAGTCATCCTCAAAACTTCTTACAACCCATGGACAATGTTTCAATTTGTGATCCTTTGCGCCATACTCAAAACATGCTCCCAGACCAGCCAAGCGATCTCCTAGATAGTACATTCCATACTTGTTGCACGTAGGAGAAACTTGAACACCTATAGCTTTGCCCTTCCTTTGACCGTATGGGCAATCAACAACCTGGTGACCCACTTCACCACAACCATAACAAGTATTAGAGTTTCTCAATCGTGGGCCACTGTGGTTTTCACCACAGCTTCGACACTTAGGATGGGTCTCCCTACCCTTGCCACTGGGCTTAGCATATGGAAGACTACTTTCAAATTGAGCCCTTCGTCTCCCTTCTCTTGAGGCCACCAGACAATTTCTCATCTTACACCTAACACTACCACACTTGAAATAATCTTTGAACACTTTTCTTGATGCTTCTTACCACACTCTTGACAAGTGGCAAAAGGATCCTTTTCTTCTTATACTTGGGAACTAATAGACTAGTAGAAGATGACGCATCATCAACTCAGGCCCTCTTAGCCTTCATCTCCACCTTTTTATCCTAAAAGTCTTAGGGGCACCCATTTGTTGATTGAGTTGAGCGGTTACAATCTTGGTAAATAGTCATAGAGTATTATGAACCTCTACATTCATTCGTCACTATTGGGAAGTTGACCTTCAAGGGAGAGATGCTTACCATCCTGTTCACCATTTTGAATAGCTTAAGACATATCTTGTAACATAATGGTTAGGAATCAGTAATAAGCCATATGGAACTTCACTCTACCGCACGACATAGATCATGAAAAAGTAAAACATTTCCTAAAATGCCTCATAGCCTCTAAGTCATAGTTGTAGTGCGCTTCACAACCATGAATAAGACTCTAATCAATGTGGTGTGTTAGATTTTCGAGGACCATTAACAACCTAGTGCTCTGATACAAAGTTTGTCATGACCCAAGCCTAGGATCTAGACGTGACACGGAAAATGGGGAACTTGAAGGGACCCAAAACAAGTCTTTTAGCATATCAATCATATATCATTGGTCATGAGAGCAAAAATAAGCATCATAAGTTATAATTAAAAGTGGAAGAGGGACTAAGGGAAGTCTTGATATTTATAAAATCATAAAAGAGTCAAGTTCATGGCATAAACATAATATAGTATCCAACAACACCTCTAACTTAGAATGGAGTGGTGGCCAAGACACTTCCCGGGCTCACGCTCATGATAACAAGTGTTCAACATAAAGAAGTCTCAATATAGCAAGAGTAACATAGTTATTTTCCTCTAACTTGAGCACTCACTAATGATTTCCTCCAAAGTACCGAACTGGCCATGTGGAGGATAATCAAAATGAGCTCTGGTCCCTATATTGCAATATCATATAGGCATAGAGTCTGTGTTAATATGTACTAAGTATGAGGGGTGCAATATAACAAAGACATAAGCCAATACATGTTTGAAATGCAGAATCATAAGCAATGGATATATAACCTCAACACTGCATGCCTGATTAATACTTGTAATAAAACATGCTTGTAAATTATTCAACTTGCATAATATACCATACATATATAGAAAGAAACTTTAACCGACATGAGTAATACCAAGTGAGCTACAACTTCAAATCCCGATGAATGCCCCTCATCGGTAAAGAGGTAGTCTACTTGCCAAGATAAACCATACTTCACCTTAAGGGAACATGACCCATTTCTATGAAGCAACCTTTCTTATGGAAGTAGACCCATTTTGTAAAGTATTCTGTGAAAATGTGCACTAGATTGATCCACTAGTATAGAAAGCATAATAATCATAATCCTATGGTGGCACATATTTTGAGGAAAGGAGTATAGGCCCTTGAAGATAGTCCAGGTTGACATCCAATCCATTGGTGCTAAGTCTAATCCCATGAAATACTTGAAATAATCATACTTTAATCATAACATTAATACCTTGTAAGAACAAGCTTTGAGTAGCTCATAAACATGCTTGACCTCTACTAGTGATCCTAACTTGAACATGAGAATAAATCATAATCGTATATGAACCCTTGCTTTAACATGAATGTCTCTAAAAAGGCAAAAATCTTGAAATAGGACGTTAACTTGATACTTGTAAAATCATAGTTACTTTTCATGAATTCAATACATGCTTGAAAGCCTTTAATTATCATAAAGTCACTTGACTTATACATTATGTAATAGATCATCAATAACTTGAGAATTATTGTCATGTCATTTTATCAAATATATAGTGGGTTAATGATACTTGTTCAAAATTATGCAATTCAAGAGTGAAGTAACATAAGTAAACATCATTTAAATCAACCCACAAACATAGTAGTAAAAACCTTATATAGGGTACCTTGAAATCCATCATAAAAGCTCATAATAATTCATAGTTTTATAGCTCAAAACATGCATAGTCTCAATAGACACAATCACTTTATCGAATAAGCTTGAAATAGATATTCATGAAAATCAATCAATACATGATAAAATCCCAACATGATTTATGTGCATATTCATAATAAGACATACACATAGGTACAACTTGAAAACATGCAATATTGATAAAAAGAGAACATTGGGCTCGATGGGTGAAATGACCCATGGATGAAGACCTACATACCTTAAACCTTGAATTCCTTGAGGTGAACTTGAAGTATAAATAGAGCTTGAAATGAGTTCTTGAATTTCAAAATTAAGCTTGAAATCCTTAGATTTGAATGAGAGAACTGATAGAGTCTTAGAGAGGTTTTAGAGAAGTTTTGGTGACTTATAGAGTTGAAAAATGGCTAAGTATAGGAGATTTCACGTTTAAGTGGGCATGGGCTATGACCCCAATGCCCTTGGGTGAATTAAGAAAACAAAAAAAATAATACATGGGTCTGTGCCCCAAGCACAATGTGGAGAAAATGCAAACTTCAAGTTACACAATGGAGCACCCCAGGTGCGTCGCACCCTGGATGCGAAAAGCCACTGAAAATCAAAAATTAGTGAAAATTATTTTTTGCTACAGGCCTTCTAAAATCTGAGTTATACCTATCTCCCACTCAATTTTACCCCCTAATCAAGAATATGAAGTCGAATTTTCAAAATCACGCACAGATTTTGAGATATACAGAAATTATGATTATGGGGTATTCTGAACATTGACAGATGTTTCATTGAGGGTGGCATGTAGGGGTAAAATCACAAAAATAAGATAGTGAGTTGGGAATAAGGAGAAACAGTGGAAAATCATGTATTCGGTACAAGAAAAAGAAAAAAATTGCCTTACATTAAGCGTTAAATGCAAAATGAAGTGTAAAAATGAGACAAAAGCTGAAAAATGAGAAGAAAATACCCGAAAAAGCTTAATTGTGGAAAAAGAGAGAATAAGGTGAAAATGCTGGAGTTGGTGAGGTAAAAGTGTTGATATACATAGTTCAAAGATGGATTATAGTCAATATTTCTCCAAAATATCATACCAAAGGCCCCTGAGCCTACATGACAAGCCTAGAAAGTCTTAAAGTGATACTAGTCTAGTTGGTTGAAAATCAGAGTCATTTGTATACGGGCAAGCGTATGATATTAGTTATCATGCATTAATATCTTTGTGAGAGTGAGTGTGTTTGCAGTGTCACACCCTGGAGCTAGGGCCTAGACGTGACCAGCAAATGGGGAATCCGACGGAACCCCAAACCAGCCTCATAGCATATCATTACACATCCTTGGTCGCGGAAGCAATTAAAATGATAATAAGAGATAAACATAAATAAGGAAAATTGGGACTAAGGGAGTGAAAGAGAAAGAGGAAGTAATACTTAAATATTATAGATGAGTCAAGCTCAAGCATAATACATAACTTGTCAACAACACCTCTAAACATAGATACTTAGCGAGGGGCAAGACAAGCAACCGGGCTTACCCTCATAGTCAAAGTAGCAAGAAAGGAGAGGGTAGAAATGCATAGCATAAGAAATATAGATCAACGTCTCTGGAATGGAGGACTCACTAACTAGTTTGAGAAACAATCTTACTAGCCACGTGGAGGAGGAGGATGGCCAAATGGAGGTTTGGTTCCTACATGGTTATATCATATAGGCATAGAGTATGCATTAGTATATTTTAACATACTAAGTATGTACGATGAAATGGAATAAGAGATAAGCATCATAGGCAAAATGCATAATCATATGCAATGAATAGCATACTAACAATATGACATGTATGAATGATACTTGAAGTAAAACCATGCTTATATAGCACATCATAAGAGTGTAAGGAGTGACCATTATAGTGCAATTGAAGACCTGCCACCTCCTTGTAGAGGCGCATGAGGTACAAACCCCTTCATGAGGTTGATGGAGAATGAACCCCCCAACAAGGTTGATGGACTACGGACCCTTCAATAAGGTTGATGGTTATAAACCCCCAACAAAGTTGCACTAGCCTGCCACTTCCTGAGCAAGGCAGTCGAGGTACAAACACCTCAACAAGGTTATCCGAGCCTACAACCTCCCGGATGAGGCTTGGTCATCCTCAACACTACTGAGATAATATTATATATATACACTCCTTTCATCATCTTGTACTTACGTTCCTTTTATCATCAAATACATACATTCATTTCATCATCATATACATACATTCCTTTCATCACCGTATACATACATTTATTGTATCATCATAAAGTCATTCATCTTATAAGACATGCATTGGACCTTCAATTCCTCAAGAAATCATAACCGGATATTTTATCAAACACTTGGCGGGTGTATAGTGCGAGTGGAAACCATGCAACTCAAGAGTGAAATCATGCTATAAAATCCAATGTAAAACAATTAATAGATACTTGGTAACATCCTCAAGCAATATACATCAAAATCCTTTGTCAAATCTCACAATAGATCTTAGATACATAGCCCAAAACATAGTAAAACAGTCACAATTTCATCGACTCCAACATAGTGTGCAGTGAATTTCATAGTGAACATGACCCATGAGAAAATCAACTATAAATCATACAAATTAGAGTAAAAGGAAGCTTGGGTATCGTGGGTGAAAGGAACCCATGAAAGAAACCCATATACCTCATCAGTTGGAGAATCTTTGAACAAGATTGGAGATGGAGACTTGAAGCTTGAGAGGAAATCCTTAGATCCGGATGAGTTTTGAGACTTGAATTTAGGAGGTGAAATATTGTCAAAGGGTGTGTCTGGTATGGAGGAAAACATTTTCCGGAAAATATTTTTTCATTTTTTCATGTTTGGTTGGCTTAAATGTTTTGGAAAATCTTTTTCAAATAAACTTATTTTCCTCAAATTTAAGGAAAATGACTTCCTTCCAATAGTTAAGTAAAAAAAAATTCCAAAACTCTTATCCAATTTCAAATTGATTTTTTTATCTCATCCATATTACGATCCCCCTCCCCAAAAATTTTTTCAAATAAAATAACATTAAAATATTTTTTGAAAAAAAAATTACATTTTGA
>JAOTQJ010200402.1:0-17561 GCA_025642045.1 Solanum sejunctum | reverse complement strand
GAAATATGCTAGAATTTAAGAAAAAACTTCAAGAACCATTCATGGGAGACTCAATTTACTCACAACTCCATCAATCCGAGTTATGGGGCACATGGAAGAATAGAATCCATGTTTTGGTTAGCCTTACATACCTTGAAGTTTTGATCCTTGAACTAGGTTGGAAGAATTCACAAGATTGCCTTCAAACACTAGCCTTTTTTCTCTCCTGAAACCTCATATAACAACTTGGTCCAACACTGTGAAGTATTATCTGCTCTTGGCCCTAGCCTATCACTGGTTTTTTCCTTTGGGCTTACTCCAAAAGGTGCCTCATAGTACATAGACCATTCCTTTACTTATATATCGAGCATTTCTCCAATGTTTTGCCGATATGGGATATATCATCACAAGATGGATTGCTACAACTTTTTGGCTTCATTAAATGGTATATAGATGCATAACAACAATAATTAGATATATATCGAATATAGTATGTCTCAGTGAACTCTGGTACTATTAAACAAATCTCAAATAAAACTTCTATAAAATGGCCAATGCAATACAGATGCAATGCATGCCAAAACAGAGTAACAGGATCTATATCCAACATGATATGCCTCGATGGATTCTAGGCCCAACAACTAGATCTCAAGTAGTGTGACTATGTCAATATCTCAGTGTCTCAGTGGTACATACATAGCATGAGATGTATACATGTCAATGCCAAAATTCAAGTAATCATATCCAATAAGACATGAGGATGAAATATAAAATAGTCATGATATCACGTGCTATGTGAAGTGCATCCTCTCGTACTTCAAGGTCCACAATTAACTTTTTTTCATCTCCATCTCATCAATTATAAAAATATCATTGAAACTGGATTCTTGAAGTCGCACATTATACTCATCACAACCACGGTGCTACAATTACTATCAATTTACCATGTTTGTTTCTCCAAAGGCTGTCAAAAGTATCATATTATCACAAGAATATCCAACATATGTCAGAACCAAAGGTTTCATCTCAATTTATCAAAAAATTGTCATTTATTCAATTTTTGGCTTAATCATTATCACGCTTTCATCAAGAATCAATCATATATATCCCTCGGGTCACATATCAACCTAAATATCACAATTACTACACAAACATGAATAACCCAAACCCAGTCCTAAAGGGTTAGCCGAACCTACCATGATGCCAAAATCAAAACCAGACAAGCTTTCAATCGACTCAAGTACTCAAATCGATCCTCTATTTTGATAAAAAAAATATCAATAATAGTTACTACTCATCGTAAGAAGCATTTTGATACCCATATTGGCATAGGATTATGGGCAAAACTATAAAAATTTGGGCTAAAGTTTGAAGTTTCAAAATCTAGAAATTCACTTTAAAATTAGGTTCTACACGAAAAATAGATTTGTGGGCAAAAATTCCACTAAAACCGAGTTCAAATCGAAGGAGAATTCACCATT
This sequence comes from Solanum sejunctum, assembly GCA_025642045.1. Classification (NCBI taxonomy): domain Eukaryota; kingdom Viridiplantae; phylum Streptophyta; class Magnoliopsida; order Solanales; family Solanaceae; genus Solanum; species Solanum sejunctum. Next base: position 16,101 of record JAOTQJ010200402.1, on the reverse strand, counting down.
TAAAGTTTTAAAAACATTATCTAAACAACTCGAATTTTTGACATTCAAAATCATAAAATTCCAGACAAAATCAAGATAAAACTTATGAGAAATAATTAAAACAGTGTTAGAATCGCTCACCCAAAGTATTTCTTTAAAAGTCTCTCTTCAAAATAACCCCAAGAGCTTTGAAAGTTCAATGGTTTTAACACTACCTAGATATTAAAAACACTCGGCGAACACAAGTGGAGAACTAGGTCTACCTCCATGAACCTGGATGGAAAACCAGGTCCACCTCTGCGAACATGGATCCCTGAGTGCAAACATGGAGATGAACCATGTTCACTTCTGCGAATGCAGGGAGTAAAAAGGGGTTGCACCACTAATAAACAACTTTAACAAAAACTCAAAATAAGTATTCGACACTCATCTAAAATCAGAATTTTACAAAACATATATATATATATGTACTAGAAAAAGTGATCCAAACTCAATGGAATTATTAGAAAACAATTTCAAGATCTCTAAGACACATTTGACAATGCAAGTCAAATAAACTAGTTTACAACTCAAAATACCAAAACTACACTCGGCAACTCCAAAAATTATGACAAGACTATATATAGGGTTAATTCACCATCTAGAATCAGTTCAACTGTCAAAATTCCAATCCGAGCTTTTGAACTCAGAATGTTGGCCAAAGTCAAAACTTTGGTTCCGAAAATGACTAAAATCTCAACTTTGGGCCCAAAAACCTTATTTTAACTCCAAGTTTAGTTCTATAACTTCCTGTAGTTTAATTTTGACATTGTGGAGCTAATGGAATTGACAGATACTTTATCCAACCTCCAAAAATCGGAATGACACAAAAACTCAGTTTTTCAATAACTTAAGCCTCCAAAAATGCAAAAATTCATATTTTCAACTTTTAAGACTCGAGATTCCAATTCTAACCATTAAAATAGTTTAAAATAGGATCAAAGCAACTTACAAAGGGGTAAAAGAGTAATGTTTTATAGAAAATGCAAAAAATGACCAACTATGTCATTACATCATTGACCACTTAAAAGAATGTTCGTTCTTATGTATGTCATTATATGATTCACCACTAAAAAGAATGTTCGTCCTCGAACATAAGGAAAAGAGGAGTACCTAAAGCCTAAGAATTGCTAGGATATCAAGCCCGTATGTCAGACTCCAACTCCCAAGTAGCCCATCAATATAATGGTGCCGCCACTGAACTTTCACAGAAGGTATATCTTTCGAGCTCAATATCCGAACCTTCTTGACTAATATGGGTATAGGTTCCTCTTTAAAGGATAAATCTGGACCCAACTCAACAAAATCATAAGAAATCCTATAGGACACATCTGGAATATACCAGCGGAGCATAGAAACATGGGAAATAGGATGTACAGAAGATGATCTCGGTGGTAAAGCCAACTCAGAGGCTACCTCACAAATTCTCCTTAAAATCTCAAATAGGCCAATGAATTTAGGACTAAGCTTGCCCCTCTTCCCAAATCTCGTCACACCTTTCATAGCTGAGACTTTTAGCCTAACACTATCACCAATAGAGAACTCAAGAGGCCTAACCCTCCTATCAACATAACTCGTCTAGTGACTCTGGGCTATTGGAGGTCTACTTTGAATCAATCAGACCTGATCCATGGCATCTTGAAACAAATCTACACCCACTACCTCAGATAAACCAGAGTCTAACCATCCAATCGGGGACCTACACCTCCAACCATAAAAGGCCTCAAACAGTTCCATTTGGATGCTGCTGCTAACTATTGATATATGCAAACTCCACCAATGATAAGTAATAGTTCCAAAATGAATAAACAAGCCCTAACCATGTCCTCCAACACCTGAATGGTGCATGCTAATTAACCATCAGTCTGAGGGTGAAATGTTGAACTCAAATCCACTCTAGTACCCAAACCACACTTTAGATCCCACCAAAAGTGGGAAGTAAACACAAACCCTCTATTTGATACTATAGACATTGGCATACCAAGCAACTTGACAATTTCTCGAATGTACAACCTAGCTAACTGCTCTGCACTATGGCTATTCTTCACCGGTAAGACGTGTGCCGACTTGGACAAATAATCAACGACCACCCAAACTGATTCAAACTTGCCTAAGGCCATTGGAAAACCTGTACCAAAATCCATGGTTACTCTCTCCCACTTCTACTTGGGAATAGGCTTTCGATGCTCATACTTCACCTGTTGATAATTAAAACACTTTGCCACAAACTCAACTATGTCTCTTCTCGTGCCAAACCACTAATAATGTTGTTTGAGATCATGATACATCTTAGACATACCTAGATGAATGGAATATCTATTACAATGGGCTTCCTCTAATAGCAATTTCACATAGTTCCCAACTTTAGGGATACAAACTCTACCATTAACACTCAAAACAACATCAAAATGAATAATAGACACCTTGTTTCACCTCTCAATACTTTGTCATGAATCATACATAATCTATGGTCCTCAAACTAGTGAGCACATATTGGGTCAAGTGAGGAAGATCTATCCTCAACAAAGGCCAACATACTCGGAGGAGGAGAAATGTCCAAACGGACCATCTACCTAGCAAGGAATTTTACCACTAGAGCTAAGAGCCTTCTCATCCCTCAAGAATGCCAAACAACCCATAATAGAAGCCTTTTAGCTTAAAGCATTTACCACCACATTAGCCTTCCAGGAGTGATATAGAATAGAGATATCATAGTCTTTAAGAAAGTCCGACCACCTATGTTGTCTCATGTTTAGATTAGGCTGAGTAAAGATGTATTTGAGACTCCGGTTATCAATAAAGAACTCAAAATGCACACCATAAAGGTAATGTCACCAAAATTTCATCACAAATATAACCATAGCTAACTCTAAGTCATGGGTAGGGTAGTTTTTCTCATACATGTTCAGCTATCTAGAAGCATTGGCTATCACCTTCCTCCTTTCCATCAATACGCCAAGCAAAACCATACCCAAAGTATCATAATATACCACAAGTGGAACTCCCTCCTCGAGTAAAGCAATAATAGGTGTTGAAGTCAATAAATCCTTGAGCTTTTGGAAGCTCGCTTCACAATCATCTAATCACTGAAACACCATAGCCTTTTGAGGTAATCTAGCCAATGGGGCTCCTATAGATGAAAAACCCTGAACAAAATACCATAATACCCCTCTAAACTATGGAAATGTTTAATCTCAATCACCGAAGTAGGCCTACCCCACTAACAACACCTACTACCTTGGCCGAATCGACCATAATACCCTCTTTTGACACCACATGACCAAGAAATGCAATAAACTCAAGCCAAAACTCACACTTTGAGAAATTTGTGTACAATTTATCTTCCCTAATCTCTAGAGTATGGTCCTCAAGTGGTGAATATGATCTGTCTAGATCTTAGAATAAACCAAGATATCATTTATGAATACAATGATAAAGATGTCGAAATAGAGCTTAGACACTTGATTCATAAACTGTATAAAAGTAGCAAGGGCATTTAGTCAACCCGACTAACATAACCATGAACTCATAATGCCCATAATAGGTCTAAAAGGCTGTGTTCGAGATATCAGACTCCCAAAATCTTAACTGATGGTAATCGAACCGCAAGTTAAACTTGGAGAACACTGAGGCGCCCTTCAACTAGTCAAAAAAATCATCAATACGAGTCAAGGGATACTTGTTCTTGATGGTTACTTTGTTAAGTTGATGATAGTCAATACAAATATGCATAGTGCTATCCTTCTTCTTTACGAATAATATAGGAGCCCTCCTCCCAGGAGATACACTCGAATGAATAAAGCCTTCTTTCAACAGATCTTCCAATTATTCCTTTAACTCCTTCAATTCAGTTGGGACCATTAGATACGTAGCAACAAATATGGGCATAGTGCTAGGCTCTACATCAATAGCAAAGTCAATATCACGATCCGTAGGGGCATTAGGAAAATCAGTTAGAAATATATCCATAAACTCTCTAGCAACTCTAGTAGTCTCAAATAATGGGGACTCTTATGAAACAGCCCAAACATGCACTAAATATGCCAAACACCCCTTCCCCATCAATTGACTAGCATGCATATAAGAAGTAACACCCTTAGGATAGGAACTAGGTGCTCCAGGACACATTAACTAAGGCAAATCAAGACAAGATAAGGTCGTGGTCTTCACATGATAGTCAAGAATAACATGATAAGGCGATGGCCAATACATGCCCAATATTACATCAAATCAATCATATCAAACAATATCATATCAACAACAGTACCTCTCCCCATAAGCTAATATATAAAAATAAGTAGAGTCTGGATCAAATAAATCTTATGTTTAATGGTAGCACATGGGTACCATAGCTATGATAAGTACATCAGAAACCCCTTCATTAGTTTTATTTGGAATAGCACAAAAAACTCTACGACTACTAGTAACATGTGGGCCTCCACAGGCACCACCTCTAAATATACCACAACTTTCTCTAGCACTACCTCTCATATCTTGAGGCGTGTCCCTCAGTACTAGTATCGGATCTAGATAAGCTGGCTGATAACCTGAAATATGAGCAGGAACTACACGATGAGGACAACGATGAGCCAAGTGTCTAATCACATCACAACGAAAACAAGCCCTGGTGTCCTACCTCTAAGATAGCCTAATAGGTGGTGTATGATATGGATAATGTCTATCCAAATGCCCAACCTAACCTCCACCATAACAGTTCCTACACTCCTGGCACTGATATGGATTCCCCTTAAACTCACTGCCTTGGGGTGAGGATCCATCAAACTGACCATGCTTTTGAAATCTCATCTTGCCACCTTATTTGTGATGTTTAATACTCTAATATGTGTGATCATACTCTAACACCCACTGGGCTTATGTAGGCTCAGGAGCTATACAGATGTAGACATTAGGACCTTGCACACATATACAGTCTAACTCCTTGGCTATATGATATAGAGAGTTGGCTTTTCTGTTGTGTTTTGTTAATTGGGTTGTGATATGTAGCTAGATTTTAGCCATTAGGATATGAGGATGTATCTAATTCACTTACTATTATCTAGGTTCCCACGTTCTTAGTTTCTCTATCTCTGCACAGTTGGGTCTCCAAATGCCTCAAGCATAGTTGATACTTGATCTTTGCGTTCATCAATCAGTATCCTTACATACTATGTGGGTTGTCTAGCTTAAGGTTCTGTGATTCTCTAGATATGATTATTCTTTTACATTTTTTTGCAGTCTTCTTCTATTTGATGGTCATCTACTATATTCAGATTTTTGCATTGTACTCTGTCGTTGTGACTTGCTATATAGGAATTTCTCTTGGTAATGTATATCATCATCATCATCATCATCATTATCATTATTATTATTATTGTTATTGTTATTGTTATTATTATTATTATTACTATTATTTCTATTATCAATATGAATGAGTGTGTGCTTGAGTTTGTTGTAGCTCCGTGCAGATGACTTTCAGATTCTGGGTAGGTTGTGGTTGTGTTAGTAGTACTTGCTAGAATTTCCATGTTTAGTGATTCAGGACAGGTACCTTGGATTAGGTTAGTGAAATGCCCTAAAACAAGTACTCAAAAATGTTCCCCAAAAGTACCTACAATCGTAATTGTCATATATCTCAAAATCTGTGCGTGATATCAAAAATTCAACTTTATATTTGTGATCAGGGGAAAAATTAAATAGGAGATGGGTATAACCCCAATATTAGAAGTCCCATAGCAAGAAATGAATTTTACCAATTTTGCAATTCCAGTAAAAGTTCGCGACGTGGCCCTATCACGGAGATGTGTATTTTGTTGCTAGTTTTACTGTCTCGGCCTAAGGCTTCGGGGACTTGGGCCAAAGCCCTCCTATGAATAAAAACACCTATATTTAGTCATTTTTCAACTTCATATCACTCAAGACATTCCCAAAAACCCTTATAACACTTAGCCAAATACTTCATCCAAAATTCAAGTTTCCCAAATTCATTTTCGAACTCAACAATTTTACTCAAGCTTCAAGTTCTTATTCGAATCTTTATGAAGGAAATCTCCAAAGTTGAGGTATATGGGTTTCAGCCATTAGGTCCTTTTATCCATGGTGCCCAAACTTCTTTCTTAAGTAAATTGAATGTTTTTAAGTTGATTTATCTATGAGTATTTCTTATTAAGAACTTGACTATGAACTATGTTGGGGCTTCATAAAATCACGACTGTTTAAGCATGTTTTGAGCTATAAATCTATAATCTATTATGGGACTTGATGAGGGGTTTCCACGTATTTTGCATGAGGGTGTTACCAAGTGTTGGTAGGTTGATTTATATTAAGTTTCTCACATGATTTCACTCTTGAATTGCATGATTTTTGAATTAATAGTATTACATACCCATCAAGTGTTTGATAAAATATCAGGTTAGGGATTCTTGAGTTATTGATGTTCTATTGTATGGATTAAAAGTCAAGAGGCTTTATGATGATTAAGGGGATGTATATATGGGTATTAAATTCATGTAAAATACTTACAACATGATAAGTGAGTTGTTTGGGCTCCCATGTTTGTTGTGTTCTTGGGAAAAAGAGTTTGATAAGCTATTTTCATGACTTTTACCACAAAGATTATATCATAAGCTATGGATATTATATAAGATCTACCAAAAAGTCTAGGTAAAATAACTCATGGCACCTACCAAAAAGATTATATCATAAGGTATGGACATCCTATAACACCTCTCGAAAAGGCTATGTCGTAAGGTACAATTCATGATTCCTACCAAAAAGATTATATTGTAAGGCAAAATAATTCACATCTCCTACCTAAAGATTATATTGTATAGTAGGGGACGTCCTATGTTACCTACCAAAAAGACTGTGACGTAAGGTAGAGGTATTGGTAACACTCTCTGAAAAAGTTATACCGTTAGGCAAGTGGGTGGCTATGTGGCCCATCTCAAGAATGTTTGTGTAAGGTTACAACATACATATATTCGATATTGAATTTACGTTCCTTGATCATGACTAAGCATGTTTTACTTCAAGCATTGATTATTCATGCCATATGGATATTACACTATCTCTTGCTTATGCTTATGCATTTTGATTATGTTCCTTTCACTTGTTGTATCGCATCCTACATACTTAGTACATTCAAACATACTAATGCATACTATATGCCTACATGATATTACCATGCAGGAATAAGAGTTCCTCATGATCATCCTCCACATGGTAAGTTTTGGACATCTTGAAGATAAGCTTTGGTGAGTTCTCAAGTTCAGGGACACTAACTATGCTACTCATCGCTTATGTTATTTCCTTATATTGAACTCTTGGTACTATAAGGGTTAGCCTGGAAGGTGTATTAGCCCCCGCCTGTTCTATATTGGAGGTGTGGTTGGACAAGTGATGTAATTATGCTTGAGGTTTGGATCTTCTATGATTTATGCTATTAAAGACATCGCTTTGTCCCTTTATCCTTATTTATACTATCTTAATGTTGTTTACTTTGCTTTTGTGACCAAGGATATGTGATTAATATATAAGATGCTTGTTTGGGTTCCTTCAGTTTCCTATTCATCACGTTGCATCTAGGACCTAGGCTTGGGTCATGAAAAACATTGTATCGGAGCACTAGGTCATTAACGGTCCTTAGAATTCAACACACCACATCGATTAGAGTCTTATTTATAGTTGTAAAGCTTTCCATAATTATGAATGGAAGGCTATGAGGCATTTTTGGAAATGTTTTACTTCTACGTGGTATAGTATAAGTTTATCATCCCCAAATAATGTTCTCTGCTCTTCTAGATCATGCCGCTTCAAGGAGAGAGACCAAGGAGGGCCCATGCACCCGTTGAACAACCAGCTTACCTTGCTCCTCAAGCTCTTCAAGATAGAGGGGCTACCGACGTTAAGTTCTAAAATGCTATTATAATGTTGGCATATGTAATGACCAACCATATTCAGCAAAGGGCCCAAGCCGCTCATGCTCCTACTCCGGCCTCAAGGGTGAAGAATTTCACTAGAATGAACCTACCAGAGTTCCATAGGTCTAAAGTGGATGAGGATCTTCAAGAATTTATTGATGAAGTGTATAAAGTATTATTTATTATTAGGGTTAGATCAGAGGAGAAAGCAGGGATGGTGGCCTACCTACTCAAGGGGGTGGCTCAAGATTGGTTCACCCAATGGAAGGTGGAAAAGGGGAATAACACTGTCATCCTTTGGTAAGAGTTCAAGGAAACATTAATCAACCGGTTCTTCCCTCTTGAGCTAAGAGAGGCCAAAATGAAGGAATTTGTGAATCTAAAGCAAAGATCTATGAGTATAAGGGAGTATGCCCTCAAGTTCAACCAACTCTCCAAATATGCTCCATAACTGGTGGCCGAGCCAAGGTCTAGGATGAACAAATTTGTTATGGGCATGTCCGACATTGTGAATGAGGAGTTTCATGGCACTATGTTGCTAGGTGATATGGATTTGTCCCGCCTCATGACTTATGTCGAACAGTTGGAAGGGGAAAATCTTTGAAAGAGAAGGAGTGGTGAGGCTAAGAGGGCTCGATTTGAGGGTAACTGATTCGAACAAAGTATTAAGTTTCAAGGCCAACGATCCTCTAGTGCTGTAAATAAGAGGGTTGCTAATAATGGGGCGCCAAAACTAAGGATCCAAGTGGGTTATGATGTGGTGACTCATCTTAGATTCCCAAAATGTGGGAGGAATCATTGTGGCACACATTGGAGGAACACGAGTGCATGTTGTGGGTGTGGTGAGATGATCCGAAAAATTCTGGATTGTCCATGTACTCACAATAAGGTTAAGTATGGCAGACCACATAGGCAAGGTGGTCATATTGATCAAGGGGCTCAAGGTGGCATACAAGAGGGTGCCCCAAGACATAATCAGTTCTATGCTCTTCAAGGGAGGTAAAGGGTGGATGAGGTGCCCGATATTGCTATCGGTATGTTAAAAGTTTTGACTTTGACGTGCATACATTGATAGTTCCAGGATCCACTATTCTTTCATTATTCCATTATTGCTAGTAAGTTTCATGTGTGTTCAGAATTGTTATGTGACCTATTCAGTGTCTATCCTGTTGGTAAGACTATTGTTGCTACAAAAATCTATAGGGGTCATCTCATGTCCTTATTGTATAAAGTCTTGTCTTGTGATTTTGTTAAGCTTGGCTTGGTGGATTTGAAGGTCTTAGGGTAGATCAATTATGTGTATATTATGTTTTTAATGAGTGTAGATCCCACAAGATTGTAACAGGATGGTTAAGAATAGACGAACTATTTGAACAACTACAAGAGGCTAGTCATTTCATTTCTAAAATTGATCTTTGGTCTGATTTCTTTTTCTCCAATTGAGACTGATGGAGAGTGATATCACCGAGATGACCTTTTCAGACTAGGTTTGAGAATTTGAAATTTATGGTAATATCTTTTGGCTTGACTAGTGCACCAACTATATTTGTGGATGTTATGATTAGGGTCTTTAAACCCTACCTTGTGATGTGTGTGGTAGTTTGAGGATGGTATATTAATTTTATTTTCAAAATGAAGAAAAGCTTGTGAGTCATTTGAGAGTTGCAAATCTTGAGGGATAAGAGATTGTTTGCTAAATGTGATAACTGTGAATTGTCGGTATGAAAGAGGTGGGTAGAGAAGTGCATCGGTTGGCTAGGTTGGGAATGAGGTTGGATGGAGTTGAGAATGGTAGTGTAGTGGTTTTGATGGATTTGAATCTTATTTGATTGAAGGGGTCAATTAGAGCAAGATCATGACCTAGCCTTGCAAGAGTTGAATGCTTTGGTTGAAGGTGGTGAAATGGAGGTTTTCTCCCAAGGGGGAGATGGTGTTCTTAGGTACTAGGGTAGGCTATATGTGCTTGTATTGATGATTGGATTCCTTGAAAGTCCCACCCATGAAAGGTGTGATCCAATTTGGCAACACAAGGTAATTGAGCCAGAGATTTATGGGTCCTTCTAAAGTGTTGAGAAGAATTGGTAAGGTGGTTTATCAGTTGAAATTGTCTATCGGAATGGATAGGGTTCATCTGGTCTTTCGTGTATTTATGTTTAGGGGATATGTTGGTGGCATGAGTGCTAAAGGAAACTTTAAGGTTGTAGATATTATGGAGGATAAGTTGGTCTAAGAGAAGGTTCCAATGGAAATATTGGATGGATGGGTGGAGAAGTTGATTGATAAGGATGTGATGTTCATTAATGCTCTTTGGAAGGTTCATCAAGTCTAAAATGTCCCTCACGGTGTGGATATGGAGAAATAATATTCATATCTCTTTCATTTCTATTCAAGCTTATGATAACACGCTAAGTCCTTTCATGATTCCAAATCCTATGATTCAGCCCTATGTCATTGCATGCATTCATATTTATGTTGATAAGTTCATGGTGATTTTATACTTATTTTGAGATGTTAAAAATGGTATTTTAAATGTATTGTTGCATTGTCATTGGGGCTTCTTTGTCCATGATTACTCTTCTCATATACATTTTCTTGACATTCGGAAATGAATGTTCCCAAGTGGGAGATATTAAAATGGCCCAAAAAGTGCTCGAAAATATGCCTCGAAAGTGCCCAAAATCATTATTTTTATATATCACAAAAACTGTGCATGATATCAAAAATCCAACTTCATATTCTTATTTCGGGGGTCGAATGTAGGCATAGAAAGGTCTAACCCCGATTTTAGAGCAACTATAGCGAATTTTGAAATTTCAAAGTGAGATCGAAAATAGTGTTTAGGCACACCTGGGGATTGACGTGCCTCAGGGTTATTCCTAACCAATTTTTTTCACCTTGGTCCAAGACTTTTATGTCTTGATCCTAAGTGTTCCCACAAAAGAAAATATCTATACTTAGCCATATTTTTCCTTTATATAATAAAAGACATTCACCCATACTCACTCAAATACATAGTCTTATATTTCTCTCAAAATTCAAGAACCAAAACCCGCATCCGGATCTTAAGGTATTTTCTTTCAAGCTTCAAGTCTCCATCTCCAATCTTCTTCAAGAATTCTCCAAAGGCTAAGGTATGCGGGTTTCTTTCAGGGGTTCCTTTCACTCATGATGCCCAAGCCTCCTTTTACCTTTTATTGCATGATTTAGAATTGATTTACTCATAAGTCATACTTATGATGAAAATCACTGCATACTATGTTGGGGTTTATGAAATGGTGATTGTTTTAGCATGTTTTGACCTTTAAATCTAAGAACTATTGTGGGATTTTAATAAAGGGTTTTGATGTGTATTGCTTCAAGGTGTTACTAAGTATTGATTGATGGTTTTACATTGGATTTACTTGCATGATCTCACTCTTAAATTGCATGGTTTTAACACTAGCACTACACACCCGCCAAATGTTTGATAAACTGCCTTTTAAGGATTGTTTAAGTTTTGATGATCTATTGATTGAGTTGTGATTCAAGTGACTCTATGATGATTATGAGCTTTATAAAGGTGTGCTTACATCATGAAAATATTAATGATGTTATAGGGCCAGATTAAGCCTTTTTTTCTAAAATTATACCTCTTGTGAGCCTTTGATGTTGATGTTAATGATGTTGTAGGGCTAGATTAAGTCTTCGATGTAGATGTTAATGAAAGAATAATGTTGATGATGACCCATTCTTATGATTGAAGTTAGGCTCACTATTTAAATTCACTAATGTTAAGAGCTACTTGTGCCATGTCTCTATGTTTATTGCAACTTATTAAAGTATGATTATCTTATATATTTTGAGGGATTAGACTTAGTACCAAATGGACTAGAGGCGAGTCCCCAAGTCCTAGAACTATGTGCCACCATAGGAGAAAGGATTAGAGGTGAGTCCCCAAATCTCTATGAGGCGAGTACCCTAAATATGGGGGCTTGAGGTAGGTACCCAAGTCCGGGCTTGAGGTGAGTACCCGAGTCCAACAACTAGAGGCAAGTACCTGATTCATATAAGGCTTAGTGGATCCACTTAGTCATTAGGAGGTTCAGTTTGGCAAGTAACTTCCCCTTTTCTTCCCATGTAAGGTTAACATCGAGATTCAAAGTTATACCTCGCTTGGTCTTATGTTATGTCGGTTGAGGTTGCTTCCCATACTTACATATTATGAACTATATACATTGATTTTGATTGTAAGCATATTTTACTTCAAGCATCATTTATACATGGCATATTGTTATTATGCTATCCATTGACTATAATATTGCATTTTGCTTATGTTGCTTATCTATTATTACATTGCATCCCACATACTTAGTAAATTCAATCATACTAATGCATACTTTGTGCCTACATGATGTTAACTTATAGGAACTGGAGCTCCATTTGATCAGCTTCCTCCTCCATGTGGCTAGATGGATTGTTCAAGTTAGCTTTTGGTAAGTCCTCATGTCTGAGGATGATATCTACCTTCTATCATGCTTATGCTTAGACTACATCTTGTACATTTTGTGGTGCTTATACTCATTACCATGAAGGTGAGCCCGATTGCTGGTTTTAGCCCCCGCTCTTATCTATGTAGTAGAGGTTTTGTTGGACATGTTGTGTATCTTTGCTATAAGCCTTTACTCTCTTGTTTTTTGATATATATGATATGGAAGTTTACCCTTAGTACCTATTCCCCTTGTTTACGTTTATCTCTTATTGTCATTCTAATTGTTTATGCGACCAAGGATATGTAATGATATGCTATGAGGATTGTTTGGAGTCCCTTAAGGCTCCCCATTTGCTTGTCACATTTAGGCCCTAGGCTTGGGTCGTGACAGTTTTACCTTAACCATTGACCATGCATGGCATATTGAGCTTATGTCTTTGATTATGTTTATGCATTTTTGATTATTATAGCTTGCTTCCCTTGTTGAATTACAGCCCACATACTTAGTACATTCCAAATACTAACGCATGCTCTATGCCTACATGAATGATAAGGATCAGTGCTCCTCAATATCCTCCATGTGGTTAGTTTTGGATCATTGAAAGAAGAGAGTTGGTGAGTCCACTAGTTCGAGGACAATACCCAGTTTCTATCTTACTTATGTTGAGACTTTATTCCACTTTATTTCTAGGTTTGGGGTGAGCCTTGAACTTCTCATGGCCCCCCATCCTATTCATGCTTAGAGGTGTTGTTGGATACTATGCTATGTACCTATAATTTGATGTTGAGATTTTATGGAGACTTATCCCTTATACCCAATCCCTTACATGATGCTATTTGATGCTACTGATTATGGTGAAAAGTCATGAAAGTTCCAGGTCCCTAAATGCCCCCATAGCGCGAGTCATACTTTCCTGCCCCTTAGACTTATTTGCTATGTGATTCATGTTTATCCTCTTCCCTATAAGATCCCTATAGCATGAGTCCAAAGCCTCACTTTCCTTACAAATTATTTGGTATGTGCTTAATTATCTTTTATTATTTCCGTGAAACTAAAGATGTGCAAATGATATGCTAAAAGGCTTTTTTGGGTTGTCTTCAGTCTTTCCATTCGCCGTGTCACCTGTAGGACCTAGTCATAGGTCCTGACACTCTTGGGGACTAGTGATAGTCTTTGGGTGCCGGCCATGTCTTGAGTCCCCTCTTGGGGCATGGCAAGGAATGACACAATTATTGTTGCTCGACTCTCAAATTTTTCATAATTAACTTAAGTCAATTACTTATAGTTTATAACCATCGCAATTTAATATATAAATTCTCCGGAACAATGTTAAACCAAGACTTAGTTTAACATTGTTTGAACTAATCCCTATGGAGAATGTATCTTTCTTTACTATCTTTGATGATACAAGAGCTTATTATATAATTAAATTTGCGTTCCTCATGCATCAAGAAAATTTGTTGAAAATTATAGGTTCTCTACTATTACAAACGTTACATAAGTAAATGTAATAATTAATAACATGTAAAGCTTAACACAAATAATAAGTAATAACGTATAAGTCACATATGAGTTTACATGTCTAAAAGGTATAGTGTCTATAAAGTGATTTTTTGAAGTAAGCACATGTGGGATACTTAACATTCAACTTTAAATAATTTAATAATAATTTGGAAAATGGTCAATAAGTAAATTGTAATTTGATGATCCATAAATTATATTATTTTATTTTTTGTTTTGAATCCATTAATTATGTTCACATGAAAAATTGTATTATAAGAATTGTCATATTATCTATATATTAAAGCAATAAATAATAATTGACCAGATTTTATTTGAAAAATGGTCAACAATTAAATTGTATTTTGATGATCCATAAATTATTTTATGTTACTTTTACAATTGATGATCTATTAATTATATTCACATGAACATTGAATTATGTGAATTGTCATATTATCTACATATTAAAGTAATAAAGAATAATTGGCAAGATTTTAATTTCTAAAAAATGTCCAAATATAGGCAATGACATTGTTATGTTTTCAAAAGAGCATATTAAACATATCTGGTCGTACTGATTGTATCATCATCTATATTGGAAAATATTATCTATTTTATTAATTGAATCATCTATATGTACACCTTCATATTTCACCCCTTAACACATTTCTTTTCTTCTATCATTCTGGAGATCTATTCTTGAATAATTTATTTCTCTATATCTTCACATGGCATCCTCATATCACGAAGTGAACACATGTTGGGAAATAGTTCCCTATCAAGTAGTGGTATATTTTCTTCTAACTAAGATTAGTCTATTAGATTTTTTTATTTGTTTGAGATGCATAAATATATCATTTGAGTAGTATCGTTCTCCACTTTTTATTTTTAAATTTTTTTCGTAATTATTTTATTCCTTTGTTAATCGCTTTGTGCTGATAATTTGAGAAAGCTAATGAGTTTTCTACAACACTCATTATTTAATTAGTTTGTTGAAAATAAGTTATAATGGGAGAATTGATACAAAAGAGAATCATTTTGTTATCTTTGGTTTCTTTTGTAAATTATTAATAGTTATATGTATTATTTTACATGTGACAAAATAATCTCTACAACACAAAAGTCATTCTAGTACCCACTCCAATAACAAGTCAACAGTTAAAAGTAAGATTTTAACAACTTTATTTACTAAATTTTTTTTCTTATGCTTGATTCATTAATTTTCCTATGTTATCTTTAATTTTTTATTAATTTTCCTCCTTCACTAGAAAAATTGAGGCATTTATTTATACTTGATGTTGGTAGCATTTGGATTTCTTCCTCATATACTTAGAAATTTATTTATTTTCTACTTCTTTAGTTCTATCAGCCAAACATGGTGTATTTTATCATTTGTGTAAAGATTGGAGTATATGTCAGACTCACGTTTTTAAAACAAGCTAATCAATGCTACTTTATAATGTTGAGGAGTATATCTTGTCCTTTTCCTTAAATTTTATATTAAATTGAAGTCAATAATTCTAATCCTAGTCATATTAAAAATATATTTTCCCTTCTAACTAGATATATATCATGGAATCCATTTTTATTCTAATACAAAATAATACGAATCAGATTGATAGTTGATATAATAAAATTCTGTAAAACATGATACAACTCTATATTTAAAAATAATTTTACTATAAATTCCCAATTTTTTTCATTTATAGTAACAAAATACAAATATATTTATTTTTATGTGCAGATTGATGTTGGAACTGTAATAGAAATTGAAAATCTGATTGGGAGGAATGAAAAGTTAGTTACTACTAGAGTCGTAGCAAATACTTTTATTGACTTCGTAACTGTACCTTCTAAAGGTGTAGCAAACCGTTACACTATTAAACTAAAAAAGCTTAGTCCATTTGATTATTAAGATTATTTTTATGTAAAAGACTCTAATATTATTAAATGTTTTTACCATAACATAGCTTGTCTATATTGTCACGACCCAACCCAAGGGCCGTGATTAGTGCCGGTTAGGCACCCAGACAAACACTAAATAGGATTTCCATTCATAATAACTAAGGAATTTCTCAAAATTTCGTTAGAGTTTCCTCTATTATACTGACTAGTCTCACCTGCAAACAGCGAACCCAGCAATAGCAAACATCACTATATGAATATATATATATATATATATATATATATGC
>JAOTQJ010200392.1:0-20098 GCA_025642045.1 Solanum sejunctum | reverse complement strand
AACAATACTAGATTATTTATTAGAATCAAAATAAAAGAAAACATATATTTTTAGAAATTTTCTCTTCTTTGTTTTTTAAATCAATAAAATTTTCACTAAAATGTGACTATTTTTTGTAGTTTTCAAATTATTTTTAAACCTACTAATATAGGATAAAAAATAAGAATAAAAATTTTAAAAAAAATTCAATTTAGCTCTAAATATATATATATAATAAGAGGGTATTAAAATCTTAGGTTCTATCAAAAAATACGTGTCTACAATCATTTCATCAACTCTATCAAAATCGAGCCTTCCGGCCTATCATATCAATTATCTCATCATCTCAATTCTCAATCAATCTCTCAAAGAGCTTAGACCAACCATTAGGAGGGCAGTTAATTAGACCAATTTCTAGAGTTCAATTATAATACTCATAGGACCATCAAGTTCTATCAACCTATCATCATGCTCACATCACAATCACAAACATTCTCAAATCAAGGCTCTGGACTCAATTTCCTAAACTCATTCATGCATCTTTTATAAAATATCATATAAGATTTATGCAATAATCATAAAAAGTATTTAATCAGTAAAATTGAGTTTATGAAGATCATCAACATATGAACATATAGTGAATATATATAATTTTACAAGAAAAATTCAAGAAACTTTCAATAAAACATGTATGGAGACTCTTTACATTTACAATCTTACATTACCATCTATGGGGCACATGGAAGAACATTTTCATGTTTTAATTTAGTCTTACATACCTGGTAAGGAGTTTGACAATCAAATAGCAAGAATTTTCCCTCAATTCTCTTAAATCCCTGCTCTTCCTCTCTTCTCTTTGGGTCGAGTCTTTGTTAAAAGCTTAGAAAGACTTAGAAATGGGTGTTAACACCCTTTTTACGCTCAAAATGACCTATTTTGATCGTGTTTTAAGTTTAGAAGGGGTCAAAAAGTCTAGAATGCCCCTCAAAAAAAATTAAAAAAAATACTCCTCGGTTTACCAAGTTAGCGGACTTGGTTGATTTTTGGGATTTTGCCGAAAAATTTCTGGTCGAGTTTTCTAATCCCTTGGAAAATGTGGGATCACATCCAAGTGTAAATTCGCGACAAGTCCACATGGCGGACATGTCGCGAACTCTTTTTGGAATTGCATTTTCACATCAACAAATTATCTTTTGATCTGGTTACCCTAAAAATCAACCAAGACCACTTTCCCACACAATGCTTTGTGTTGATCGCAATTCTAGCCTCAGATTTTTTGTCGGAGTTTTGGAAGACACGTTATGCAAGCGCCTCTCATCTAGGGGTATTTTGATAATTTTATCAAAATATATGTCAGGTCATCTGTAGATGTGCTCAAGTGACAATATTTGTAATAACAAGTTGCATCCCTCAAAGAACCTTTTGCCTCTAACACAATTGGACAACGCCCTCATCATTTCAGCTACAATCATTGTAACCAGAGTTACATTAGTATGATCTATCATTGTAGCCAATGCTAGAACTAGAGAACTCAAAGAAGTGTCTATTTTGCCTCCTTCTCTAAGAGACACCAATGTACCCAACAGTGCGAGGGCAAAGGCATTAATGTGATATTTTTCCCACTTTTCAGCTGAGAAAGCAAATTCTTCACAAAAATTCTTGTGACCATCCTTGTAACCAAAATGAGAGTATAAAAAATCCAAATAGATACAATCAAAGTCAAGAGAGGTCAAAATTAGATTATATCTCAATCCTAGAGATATAAGAAACTTTCTCGTTGATTGTTTGTGAGGAATAATCATCCGACACATATGCTAGCTCAGTTTGGTGAACCCACCAATTCCTTCTATGGTAGGGGTCATCTCAAAATCTCTGAATTTAAAGACTGTTCTTGCAGGGTATGAAACGACCCCAAAAAGTGTCCGAAAATGTGCCTTGGAAGCGTCCAGAATCATAATTTCTATATATCTCAAAATCTATACGTGATATAAAAAATTTGACTTCATGTTCTTGATCAGGGGGTCAAATTAAGTGGTAAATTAGTCTAACCTCGATTTTATAGCAAATGAATCACAATTTCATTTTCCAAAAATTCACTTTCTAGTGAGGTTTTCGCGCCCAAGGCGCGACGTGCCAAGGGCGCGCCTCAGTTTATTTTGTGAGCTATTTTTCTTGTTCGGTCCAATACTTCCGATCTTAGGCCTAAGTGTTTCCAAACTTGAAAATATTTAAATACTTAGCCATATTTCATATTTATATCGTACAAGACATTCCTCAATACTCTTTCAAACACTTAGACAAATATTTCATCCAATTCAAGTGTCATAAACTCACTTCCAGATCTCAACAAACTCATTCAAACTTCAAGTACTCACTCAAATCTATGTCAAGATTATTTATATCATTTAAGACCATCGCGGGTCTCCTATATCAAGCCAAGTTCAAAAGAATTTCCATTGGCTAAGTTTTGCACAAGTACCAGTAATAGGGTCATCTATAAAGGGGCATATCTCTTAGCATACTAAGAACAAGGTGACTCACAACCTACAAATCAAATCTCTTTAAATTAGCTTTCCAATACACTTGGTTTCACCTTATTTAGAGTTCGAATGAAGAAGGTATGCCCATTTTCTTAGAACTTGTATGTGCAAGGGTATAAACGAGTTTTTGCCAAATTCCGCCTCATTAATGACATTCCGTAAATTTAGCCATTTCTATTGGTATTTTGGGAATTCCTATGCTATCTTAACACCTCCTAAAGACCTAACCCTATTCCTAAAGTTCAAATTTACTCTTCCCAATTGGAATACACTCAAATTCTCTCAAGAGCCTACATCAAAATCCTAATACAAATTCAAGAGAACTCAAGAGTAAGATTTGTATTCTAAGATTCACTTCCAAACTGCAAGCCTTTCACAACTCAATTTCAAGAAATTCAAGGTCTTTGGTGGGTTTCATTCATAGGTACTTTTTACTCATGAAGCCCAATCTTTCATTTCTATAAAAATTACATGTTTCCAAGTTGTGTTGCTTATGGGTATTATTCATTAGAGATTATGATCATATATTATATTGAGATTTCATGAAAGTTTGAATGAAAATACATGATTACTCATTTTTAAGCCTATACTATGAGATGATTTACCTATTATGATTATGCATATTTTAAGCTATAGAACTATGATCTCTCTTGATATTTGATGAGGGCTTTAAATGTAATTTACAAAATGGTATTACCTAGTATTGGTGGGCTATTTTACTTCAAGTTTTCTTTTATGATTTTACTCTCGAAATGCATGATCTTATACTAGCACTACACACCTACCAAGTGTTTAATAAAAATATTTTGGTTATGAGTTCTTGAGGAATTGAAGGTCCAATGCATGTCTTATGAGTTGAATAACTATATGATGATGAGATGAACGTATATATATGATTTCTCCTATATAGTATTGGAATGTGACCATGCCATATCGGGGGTTGTGCTCCGGGTAACCATGTCAAGAGGTTTGTACCTTGATAACCATGTCGAGGGATTTGTACCTTGATAACCATGTCAGAGGTTTGTACCTCGGTCACCAAAGGTGTAGGGTGAGATAATTTACCAACTATGTCGGGGGGATTGTACCTTGATAACTATGTCGGGGGGTATGTACCTTGATCTCCAAGAGTGGTAGGGTGAGATAATTTACCAACCAATTGATGGGGTTGGTACCTCAATCACCAATGGTAGTAAGGTACGATGATCCACCAATATGACAGTGGTCTCTTCTTACACATGTAATATGTTCTATATAAGCATGATTTACTATAAGCATCTTTCATGCATGTCATATTGTTATATGTTACTCATTGGCTATGCTTATGCATTTTGATTATCTTACTTATCTCTCGTTGTGTTGCATCCTACATATTTGGTACATTCAAACATACTAATGTATACTCTATGCCTACATGATATTACTATGCAGGAATCAGAGCTCTTATTGATTCTCCTCCTCGTGGCTAGGCGGATTGTCCAAGTTAGCTTTTTGGTGAGTTTTCATGTTTGGGGACAATATCTATCTTCGCTCATGCTTATGTTTAAACTGTATCTTGTATATTTGGATTACCTAATGTCACTAGTATGAGGGTAAGCCCGGTTGCTTGTCTTGGCCCCGCTAAGTTCTATGTTTAGAGGTGTTATCTGACAAATTTATAAAGATGTTATGAGCTTGACTCTCTCTTTGACTCTCTTGATGTTTTTATGAAATAAAGGTTTTTCGTTAGTCCAAATGCCATTACTTTTACTCGATTATTGTGCTTGATTGCTTCTGTAACTAATAATGTGTAATGATATATTAAGAGGCTTGCTTGGGGTTTCTTCGGGTTCCCCATGTATCATGTCACATCTACGTCCTAGTTTGGGTCATGAAAAACTTGGTATCAGAGCACTAGGTTGTTAGGTCCTTAACGTCCAACACAACGCATTGTTTAGAGTCCTATTCATAGTTGTAAAGCATGCCATGACTATGAATAGGAGGTTATGTGGCATTCTAGAAAATATTTCCCTTCTTCATGATCTATGTCAAGCAATAGAGTTAGGTCCCCTAGTCCATATTGCTAATCCATAACCATTACATTTCAAGATATGTCTCAAGCTACTCAAGATGGTGATATATCAAATGCGGAGGTTTGTAATGTTGTATGGGTAATGATCCAAGTAGTGACAAAATTGGCAACTTAACTCAATCAACAAGTGAGTGCTCCCAAGACCTAAAATGGTAAGAGGAAAGGTAGTAGGGCTAAGAGGTCCCATGTTGAGAGTAATTTCCAAAGTCTCAAAGATAGAGGTGATGCTATGTGTTTGACATGTGGTAAAGCCCATAGAGGCCCATGTTTGAAGGGTACCGATGCTTGTTTCAATTGTGGTGGAGTGGTACATAAGAGGAAGAATTGCCACCATAAATGCAATATGAGTAAAAAGGGTGATGAAGGGGTGACTCATCTTACATGCCCAAAGGCAAGAAGGGGATTAGGCGGGCGCCCGATGTTGCTATCGTTATGTTGAAATTTCCTTTGGCTTTGATGTGTTTGTATTGATAGGCCCGGATACCACTATTTCTTTTATGATTCTTCCTTGTTTCTAGTGAGTTTCAAGTGTGCCCCAAGTTGTTGTGTGAACGTTTAGAATCTACCCCCTTTGTTGAGTCTATTATTGTTAGAAAGTTCATAGGAATTGTTTGATGTTCATATTATATTAGGTTTTTCCTTATGACTTGTTGGGTTTGATGTGGTAGATTTGGATGTCATACTTGGGGTGGATTAGTTGCATAGATGTTGTGCCTACTTTGATTATAGGGCTCGTAGAGTTAGATACCAATTCCCTTATAAACCCGTCCTTGAGTGGGGGATTGTAATGTGGTTGTTAAAGGGGTAAGTCCATTTCTTGTCTTCAGGTACAATGGATCTCTAAGGATTACATTTATCATCTTATAAAAGTTAGAGGTGTCGAACCTAAGTTATTTTTACTGGGTTGATTTTGGTGATCAATGAGTTAGTGAATATCCTTTCCAATATTTTGAATTTGGGGTGGTGTCTTTTGGTTTGACTTATGCACCAGTTATGTCAATAGGTCTCATGTATATGGTCTTTAATCTCTACCTTGTTAGATTTGTAGGGATCTCTAGTGATGAAGTATTGATTTACTTGAAGCTTGTGAACCATTTAGGATAAGTGTTGCAAATCTTGGGGTAAGAGGAGTTGTATGTAAATATGAGAAGTGAGAATTTTGGTTAAAGGAGGTTGCCTTCCTAGGTCATGTGGTGTCGGAGAATAGTATTAAGGTGGATCCTAAGAAGAGGGATGTCATTACAAATTGGCTTAGACCATTGACCCCATCGGATATTAGGAGCTCTTACTGGAGATTTGTGAATATGTTCTCTTCTATTGCTTCTCCTATGACTAAGTTAACCCAAAAGAATGCTAAGTTGTGTGGATTGAGAAGCGTGAAAAGAGTTTACAAACCTTGAAAGATAAGTTTGTTTTTGCTCCTATTTTGTCTCTACCGGAAGGGTTAGAAGGGTTCGTTGTGTATTGTGATACCTCTCTGATTGGCTTGGGTTGTGTGTTGATACAAAATGGTAAGGTGATAGCCTATGCTTCTAGACAATTTGAGATACATGAGAAGGATTATCCTATCTATGACCTTGAGATGGCCATCGTGGTATTTGCTTTAACAATTTGGCTTCTTTTTTTTTTGCTTAGGGTGCATATTGATGTGTTTACTGATCACAAGAGTCCCCAATATGTGTTCACTCAAAGGATCTTGGCTTGAGACATAGGAGGTGGTTAGAAACTTCATAAGTATTATGATATGAGTGTAAATTATCATCCTGCTGAGACTAATGTGGTGGTCGGCAATCTGAGTAGGGTGTCCGTGGGTAGCTTAGTTCATATTGATTGTGGTAGCATGGAGGTGAATAGGTAGGTCCATTAGTTGGCTAGGTTAAGGGTTAGGTTGGAAGAGGTTGACTAGTGTGGTATTGTGGTTGTTGGTAGTTCAAATATCTTCCTTGTTTGATGAGGTAAAAGCAAGATCTTAACTCCTCCTTGTTAGAATTGAATGCTTGGGTGAGTGTTGGCAAGGTGGAGGTTTTCTCCCAAGGGGTTTGATGATGCCCTTAGGTACTAAGGTAGGTTGTTTGTACCTAGTGTTGATGGCTTGAGGAAGAGGGTTATTGATAAGGCTAATAGTACCTATCATTTTAGTATTAGTATGGCTCTTTTTAAGACTCCATATGATAGACATTGTATATCCCCGGTTGGGTGGTTTGAAGTAGGAGAAATGGCTTTGTTGGGTTAGAATTTGATTATGGAAGGCATGGAGAAGGTGAGGTTGATTAGGGAAAGGATAAAACATCCCAAAGTCATCAAAAGTCCTATGACTATGAGAGGAGAGAGGATCTTGAATTTAAAGTTGGTGATTGGGGCTATGAAGCTTTCACTCATAAAAGGTGTGGTTGTCTTGGTAAAGAGGGAATTGAGTTTACAATTTGTGGGTCTCTATAGAGTGTTGAGGAGGAAATGGGAGATTGCCTTTGGATATGGATATGGTTCATCCGGTTCTTCATGCTTCTAGGTTGAGGAGATGTGTTGGTGATCAAGTATTATAGGACTTTTTGAGGATTGTGGACATTGTGGAGGATAAGTTGACCTATGAGAAGGTCCAGCAGAGAGTTTGTGTGAATATGAGTGAAGTTTGATTAATAATGGTGAGGTGTTCGTCAAGGCCTTTTTTTAAGAATCTTGAAGTTGGAAGTGTGATTCGGGGAGCCAGAGCAGGCATGGAAGGCAATATTTGTACCTCTTTCATTCTATTCAAGCTTATGACAAAAATCTGGTCCTTTTTATGATTTTAAGTCCTAAGTCTCATCCCTCATGTCATTGCATACATTCATGTTTAAAATTGACAAGTTCATGATGATTTTACACTTATGTTGAGATTTTTGAAATTATGTTTAAGTGCATTGTTGCATATTTATGTGGGCTGATATTGTCATGTTTACGTCACTCATATACATTTCTTTGATATTCAAGGATGAATGTTCCTAAGGGGGAGATATTCGACCTCAAAAAGTGCCCAAAAATATGCCTTGAAAGTGCCCGAAATTGTAATTTCCATATATCTAAGAACTCGTGCATGATGTCAAATTTCTGACTTCATATTCTTGATTAGGGGGTCAAGTTGAGTGGGAAATTGATCTAACCCCAATATTAGAGCAAACGAATCATAATTTTATTTCCCCAAAATTCACTTTCTAGTGAGATTTTTGCACCCAAGGCACGACGCACCAAGGGCGCGCCTCATTTCATTTTTGAGTTTTTTTTCTTGTTCAGTCCAAGACTTTTTGTTCTTGGGTCTAAGTGTTTCCAAACGTGAAATACCTATACTTAGCCATATTTCACTTTCATATCATACAAGACATTCTCCAATACTCTCAAAAACTTAGACAAATATTTCACCCAATTCAAGTGTCCCAAACTCACTTTCGGATATCAACAAACCCATTCAAATCTAATTCAAGCTTATTTATGTCGTTTAAGACCATCGTGGTTCCCCTACATCAAGCCAAGTTCAAAAAAATATTTGTTGGCTAAGTTTTGCACAAGTACCGATAGGAGGATCAATTTTAAAGGGCCATATCTCTTAGCATACTAAGAACTGGGTGGCCGATGACCTACCAAATCATAGCTTTTTGAATTAGCTTTCCAATGTACTTGGTTTCACCTTATTTGGAGTTTGAATGAAGAAGTTATGCCCGTTTTGGTAGAACTTGTATATGCAAGGGTATAAATGGGTGTTTGCCAAATTCTGCCTCATTAATGGCATTCCTTAAATTTAGCCATTTCTATTGGTATTTTGAGAATTCCTATGCTTTCT
The DNA here is from genome assembly GCA_025642045.1 of Solanum sejunctum. Classification (NCBI taxonomy): domain Eukaryota; kingdom Viridiplantae; phylum Streptophyta; class Magnoliopsida; order Solanales; family Solanaceae; genus Solanum; species Solanum sejunctum. Next base: position 11,697 of record JAOTQJ010200392.1, on the reverse strand, counting down.
TAACACCTCCTAAAGACCTAACCCTATTCCTAAAGATAAATTCACTCCTCCCAATTGGAATACACTCTCAAATTCTCTCAAGAGCCTCCACCAAAACCTCAATACAAATTCAAGGAAACTCAAGAGTAAGCTTTGGATTCCAAGGCTGAACGACCCCAAAAAGTGTTGACGATGTGCCTCGAAATGCCTAAAATTTTAAATTCCATATATCTCAAAATCAGTGAGCGATATCGAAAATCCAACTTTATATTCTTGTTTAGAGGGTCAAAATTAGGTGAAAAAGGGTCTAACCCTGATTTAAGATCAAAAGATTAGCAATTATGATTTTTCAAGTGACAAATTCCAGTGAGCATTATACACTCCTGGTGCAACGCACCAAGGATATGCAGATGAATAGAAGTTATCTCCGCGACCATAATGCGAAGAGTTGTATTTTTCCATCTAGTGATTTTCTGTGCGGTCCAAGACTTTTAAGTCTTGGGCCTAAAAGTTCCCAAACGTAGTTTTACCTATACTTAGTCTTTTTTCACCCTTATATCACCCTAAATATTCCCCAATACCTGTTTCAATTCTTAGACATATTTTTATCTCCTAAATTCAAGTCTCAAACCCTTATCCGGAATTAAGGATTTCCTTCAAGGATCTTTTTCAAGCTTCAAGTCTCCATCTCCAATCTTCAACAAGTTCATCTCCAAACTAAAGTATGTGGGTTTTAGACAATGGGTCCTTCCACCATGGTGCCCTAACCTCCTTTTTCTCAATTTTCATGATTTAAAGTTGATTTTACAATTGGGTTTACCAGTATGAACATGTCTATAAACTATGTTGAAGCTATGTAAAATTGTGACTAATTTGCTATATTTTGAGCTATAAATCTTGGATCTAAGGTAAGATTTGATAAGGGTTTTTGATGTATATTCCTTGAGGGTGTTGCAAGGTGTTGATGGATGGTTTTACAATTGATATTCTTGCATGATTTTATCTCTATATTTTATGGCTTTATACTAGCATTACACACACTCTAAGTGTTTGATAAAATGTCTGGATGTGGTTCCTTAAGGAATTGAAGGTCCAAAGCATGAGATATGATATGATTGATGTTATGATGATGAAAGGAGCTTATGTATATGATATAATATATATAAAGTGTTGCATTAAACCATATCTGATCCTGGGGGACTAAGAGCCCAGGTAAACTTGTCGAGGGGTTTGTACCTTGATAATCGAGGTGGGAGTTTGTACTCATAAACCATGTGAGTGGTCTACACTTCGCCACCAGGGTGATAAGGTGAAATTTTCATCAACCATGTGAGGGGTTTGTACTATACCACCAGGATGATGAGGTGAGACCATCATCAACCGACCAAGGGGTTTGTACTTTGGAAATCTAGCTTGGTCTCTTCAACACATATGATATCCTATATGAGTATGAGTTATTTAATCATGTTTTACTTGAACCTTGTTCATTCATGCTATATTGCTATATGAAGTCTATTGTCTATTGTTATGTATTTTGACTATGATGTCTATCTCTTGTTGCATTGCATCCTATATACTTAGTACATTCAAACGTACTAACGCATATTCTTGCCTACATGATATCACTATGTAGGAATCGGTGACCAAGTTGATCATCCTCTTCCTCCACGTGGCTAGTTTGGTTTTACTCAATCTAGTTGGCGAGTTCTCCACTTTGGGGACCTTAGTCTATGTTTCTCTTATTATGTATTGACATACTCTTCATTATTTCTATTTTGATTATGAGGATTAGCCTAGTTTCTTGTTTTGGCCCCCGCTCTTATCTATGTATTAGAGGTGTTTGTTAGACATATTATGTGTCTACGATATGAGCTTTGACACTTTGTCTCTTGATTATGATGTTATGCAACCTTCCCCGTAGCCTTTTGCCCCTATTCTTACTCTTACATCATTTATATGCTTCCAAAATCCGTGATGTGTAATGATAAGTTAAGAGGCTTGTTTAGGGTCCCTTCATGTTCTCCATTCGTCGTGTCACATCTAGGCCCTACACTTGGGTCGTGACAAACTTATTATTAGACTACTAGTTTGATAGATCCTTGAAGTCCAACACACCACATTGATTGGAGTCCTATTTATAGTTGTGAAGCACGCCATGACTATGAATTGGAGGCTATGAGAAGTTTTAGGAAATGCTTCCCTTCTTTATGTCCTAAGTCATACTATAGAGTTGTGCTATGTTTTTCCCCTCCTAATGATTATTCTTTTCTATGATAGATCATGCCTAACACTCAAGGACGAAAGGCCAAAACTTTCAAGGAGCAACCTACCTATGGTCAGCTCCGGAATGCTCTCACTATGCTTGCCCTAGTTGTGGCCAACCAAGTCAATAAAGGGGCCCAAGCCCCTCATGCTACTACCTTGGGAGCTAAGGTAAGGGACTTCATGAGGATGAAACCTCTGGTGTTCTATGAGTCAAAAGTGGATGAAGATCCACAAGAGTTCAGTGATGAGGTCTACAAAATTTTTAATATCATGGGTGTTGGGCCGAAAAAAAAGGCAAAGTTGGCGACATACCAACTCAAAAAGGTAACCCAAATATGGTATGATCAATGGAAGGGTGAGAAGGAAATTGGTAATGGAGTTCTTTGGGAAGAGTTCAAATTGGCTTTCCTTCATCGATTTTTCCATCTTGAGCTTAAGAAAGCTAAGATGGTAGAGTTCATGAACTTGAAACAAGGTGCTATGAGTGTGAGGGAGCATGCCCTCAAGTTTAATCAACTTTCTAAGTATGCTCCTCATTTGGTGGCCGATCCTAGATCTCGGATGAATAAGTTTGTGATATGGGCCTCCAACATAATGAGTGAAGAATGTCGGTCCGCCATGCTAATTGGTGACATTAACTTGTATCGATTGATGACATATGCCGAGCAAATGGAGGAAGAAAACTTAAGGAAGAGAAGGGGCCAAGAGGGCCCAATTGGAGGGTAAATTCAAAAAGGGTGCTATATTTTGTCAAAGCCAAGGATCTTCTCATGCTACTAATAGGGGGTTTGCTAATGACTTCCCTAGGCCTCAAGGTGTTGGTGGTGTGGCTCCTATTAATATATGCCCTAGATGTGGAAGAAGCCATGGAGGCCCATGTTTGAAAGGTTCTAATGCATGCTTTGAATGTGGAGAACTTGGTCACAAGAAGGTGGATTGTCCAAGAAACTGTGGCAAGGGCCGAGGTACGAATCCTGTCCCATTGGGTAGAGGTAGTCAAGGTGGTGCCCAAGGCACAACCGATTTTATGTATCATATGAGAGGCAAAGGGTCAATGAGGTTCCCGATATTGTTACCGATATGTTAAAAATATTTGACTTTGATGTATATGCTTTAATTGATCTGGGTGCCACTCTTTCCTTTGTTACCCCTATTATTGCTAAAAAGTTCCATATTGACCCCGAGTTGTTGCATGAGTCATATGAAGTGTCTACTCTTATTTGTGCATCCATTATTGATAGGAAAGTTTATAGAAGTTGTCCTATTTGTATTTTGCATAAATTGTTGCGTTGTGATCTTGTTGAATTAGACATGGTTGATTTTGATGTCATTCTTAAGATGGATTGGTTGCATGCCTACTATGCTTCTATTGATTGTAGAACTCATAAAATCAAATTCCAATTTCCAAATAAACCCATCCTTGAGTGGGAAAGTCAAGATGTGGTGGTCAAGGGTAGATTCATCTCTTGCATTAAAGACCATAAGTTAATCTCTAAGGGGTGCTTGTATCATCTTGTGAGGGTTAAAGATGTGGAGTCCAAAGTCCCTTCTATAGAGTCGATTCTAGTTGTCAATGAGTTTCTTGATGTCTTCCCAAATGACCTTCCCAATGTCCTTCCCGAAAGAGAGATAGATTTTGGCATAGACCTCCTCCACGATATTCAACCTATCTCCATTCCCCCTTACTGTATGGCCCCGGTGGAGTTAAAGAAGTTCAAGGAATAATTGAAAAATTTGTTGGAGAAGGGATTCATTAGACTTAGCCAATCACGTTGGGGTGCACTGGCATTATTTGTGAAGAAGAAGAAGGATGGGTCCCTTAGGATGTGTATTAACTATCGACAATTATAAAGAATAGGTATCCTCTTCCAAGGATTGAAGATTTATTTGACCAATTACAAGGGTCTAGCTTTTTTTCTAAGATTGATCTTTTATCCAGGTATCATCAAGTGAAGTTGAGGGAGTGTGATATTCCTAAGATGGCCTTTCGGACTAGATATGGGAATTATGAGTTTGTTGTGATGTCTTTTGGGTTGACTAATGCACCGACCATCTTCATGGACCTTATGAATAGGGTCTTCAAACCCTACCTTGATTCCTTTGTTGTCGTTTTCATTGATGATATTTTGATCTATTCACATATTTGAGAGGAGCATATGGGTCATTTGAGGGTTGTGTTGCAAAGATTGAGATAGGAAAAATTGTATGCCAAATATGAAAAGTGTGAATTTTAGTTGAAGGAGGTTGCATTCTTAGGTCATGTGGTGTCTAGATATAGTATTAAGGTGGATCCTAAGAAGACCGATGTGATTAAAAATTGGCCTAGACCATTGACTCCATAGAATATTAGGAGCTTCTTAGGCCTAATGGCTTATTATAAAAGGTCCGTAAATGGGTTCTCCTCCATTGCTTCCCCTATGACAAAATTGACTCAAAAGAAGGTTAAGTTTGTGTGGACCGATAAGTGTGAGAGGAGCTTCCAAACATTGAAAGAAAAGCTTGTCTCCTATATTATCACTACCGAATGGGCTTAAGGGATTTGCTATGTATTATGATGCTTCTCGGGTTGGTTTGGGTTGTGTGTTGATGCAAAATGGTAAAGTCACAACTTATGCTTCTAGACAACTCAAGGTACATGAAAGGAACTACCTTACCCATGATCTAGAGTTAGCCGCCATTGTGTTTGCATTAAAAATTTGGCGTCACTACTTGTATAGGGTGCATGTTGATGTGTTTACTGATCACAAGAGCCTCCAATATGTCTTCACTCAAAAAGATCTTAACTTGAGGCAAAGGATATGGTTAGAACTTCTTAAAGACTATGATATGAGTGTGCATAATCATCCGAGTAAGGCAAATATTATGGCGGATACTTTGAGTAGGGTGTCCATGGGTAGCCTAGCTCATGTTGATGGTAGTGGAAAGGTTTTGGCTAGGAAGGTGCATTGCTTATCTAGGTTGGGGTTTAGATTGGAGAAGGTTGGAAGTGGTGATATTGTCATTATTGATGGTTCTAAGTCTTCTATGGTGGATGAAGTGATAGCAAAACAAGACCTTGACTCCTTCTTGCTTGAATTGAAGGCCTTGGTAAAAGAGGAGAAAGTAGAGGTTTTCTCTTAAGGGGGATATAGTGCCCTTAGATACCAAGGTAGGTTGTGTGTGCCTTCTGTTAATGGTTTGAGGGAGAATAGGGATATATAAAAAGCAAGTTCGATTACGCGTATTCCTAATCTTAAATGGAATGTAATGATGTAGGGATCCATATGTAAACATGGTATCTATTTAGATAGGCCCGTTCCATTTAAACGATGTAGGGATCCATATATAAACATAGTATTTATTTAGATTGGCCCGAATGGCCCCTTCTCATTATGAGAATGTATATAACCCTATTTCGGCATAGTCTGGTATGGAATGAACTAATAATCATGGAATTGACTCAATCATCAGATTATAAGTTCATAACCCTAGTCCATTCCCATTTTGGGCTGAACAGGTCTACTAATTTTTTGATTCCAGTTAGTAAGAGGGATCTTAAACTAAGAAATAAACCCTAGAAGCTAAAAAAGGAAAATCCTTGATGAGGCCCATAATTCTTCTTATTCTATCCACCTCGATTCCACCAAAATATATAGAGAATTAAGGGATGTGTACTGGTAGGGAGGCATGAAGAGGGACATTGCCAAGTTTATTTCAGGTTGGCATAGTTGCCGATAAGTCAAAGGCAAATATCAAAGGTCGGGTAGCCTAACCCAAGACATAGATATTCCTACTTGGAAGTGGGAGGTGATTAATATGGATTTTGTGATTAGGTTTCCCAAGACTAGAAAAGGTTTTGATTCTATTTAGGTTTGTGGTTGATAGGATTATGAAATTGGCGCACTTTTTACCGGTTAAGACTATATATGGGGCTGAAGAGTGTGCAAGGTTTTATATCCATGAGTTAGTGAGGTTGCATGGGGTTCTTTTGTCTATCATATCGTATCGTGGCTCACAATTTACTTCACACTTTTGGAGGTCTTTTCAAAGGGGTCTTGGTACAAAGTTCACCTTAGTATGGCCTTTCACCCGCAAACGGATGGTCAAGCCGAAAGAACCATTCAAACACTTGAGGATATGATTAGAGCATGTCTCTTGAATCTTAAGGGTAGTTGGGATGACCATCTTCCATTGATTAAGCTTGCCTACAATAATAGCTATCACTATAGCATCGGTATGACTCCTTTTGAGGCTCTTTATGAGAGGCGTTGTAGATCACCGGTTGGTTGGTTTGAGATTGGAGAGGTGGATTTATTGGGACCGGATCTGGTCATGGAGGCTCTTTAGAAGGTTAGGATGATTAGAGAAAGCTTGAAAATAGACGCAAGTCGTCAAAAATCCTATGTCGATGTGGGAAGAAGAGATCTTGAGTTCAAAGTGGGGGATTGGCTCTATTTGAAAGTTTCTCCAATGATAGGTGTGGTCCATTTTAGTAAAAAGGGGAAGTTGAGTCCAAGATATGTTGGTCCTTATGATGTGATAGAGAGGTTTGGCAAGGTAGCTTATGAGTTGAAGTTGCCTAGTGAAATGAATTTGGTTCACCTGGTGTTCCATGTCTCTATGTTAAGAAAATATATTGGTAATCCTAGTGCTATCGTGCCTCTTGATGATGTGGGTGTTGTTGAGGATAACTTGACTTATGAGAAGACTCCGCTTTAGATTTTGGATAGGTATGTGAAGAGGTTGAGGAACAAGGAGGTGGCATCCGTTAAGGTCCTTTGGAGTAACCAACAAGTCGAAAGTGCTATGTGGGAGTCCAAAGTGGACATGCAAAAGCGGTATCCTTATCTTTTCCCCTCAACTCAAGTCTAAGGTACTAATTCTAAGTCCCCTATGTCAAGTCTTATATTTTAGACCCTAGGTCATTCATATGCATTCATGTTCAAGTTGACAAATTTGTGACGATTTTATACTCATGATGAGATATTGAAAATGGTGTTTTAAACGTAATGTTCCATTCTTGTTGGAGCTAATTTGTTTATGATCACCCTTGTCTTGTACATCTCCTTTACATTCGGGGACGAATGTTCCCAAGGGAGACATATTGAAACAACCCCAAAAGTACCCAAAGATGTGCCTCCGAATGCCCAAAATTTTAAATTCCATATATCTCAAAATTTGTGCATGATATAAAAAGTCCAACATCATATTCTTGTTTAGGGGGCCAAAATTAGGAGAAAAAGGGTCTAACTCGGATTTAAGATCAAAAGATTAGCAATTATGATTTTTCAAGTTACAAATTCCAGTGAGCATTTCACACCCCTGGCGTGATGCTCTAAGAGAGTGCAGATGAAGAGAAGTTGTCTTCGCATCCTCTCCACGATGCGGAGAGGTGTGTTTTCTCGTCTAGTGATTTTCTGTGCGGTGCAAGACTTTTAAGTCTTGGGCTTAAAAGTTCCCAAACGTGTTTTTACCTATACTTAGTCATTTTTCACCCTTATATCACCCAAAAATATTCCCCAATACTCACTCCAACACTTAACCATATTTTTCACTCCTAAATTCAAGTCACAAGCCCTCATCCCAGAACTAAGGATTTCCTTCAAGGTTCTTCTTCAAGCTTTAAGTCTCCATCTCCAATCTTCAACAAGTTCATCTCCAAGCTAAGGTATGTGCATTTTAACCAATAGGTCCTTCCACCCATGGTGCCTTAACCTTCTTTCTACTCAATTTGCATGATTTAAAGTTGATTTTACAATTGGGTTTACTAGTATGAACATGCCTATGAACTATGTTGAAGCTACCTAAAGTTGTGATTATATTGTTACGTTTTGAACTATAAATCTTAGATCTAAGGTAAGATTTGATGAGGGATTTTGATGTATATTGCTTGAGGGTGTTGTAAGGTGTTAATTAATGATTTTACAATAGATTTTCTTGCATGATTTCATCTCTATATTTCATGGCGTTATACTAGCATCACACACCCTCTAAGTGATTGATAAAATGTCTAGATGTGATTCCTTGAGGAATTGAAGGTCCAAAGCATGAGATATGATATGATTGATGTTATGATGATCTAAGGAGATTATGTATATGATACAATCTATATAAAGTGTTGCATTAGTCTATGCCCGATCCGGGGGGACTAAGAACTCGGGTAACCTTGTGGAGGGATTTGTACCTTGAAAACTGAGGTGGGGGTTTGTACTCATCAACCATGTGAGAGGTTTGTACTTCAGCACCAGGGTGCTAAGGTGAAATTATCATCAACTATGTGAGGGGCTTGTACCACACCACTAGGGTGATGGGGTGAGACCATCATCAACCACCCAAAGCGGTTTGTACTCTGGAAATCTAGCTTGGTCTCTTCTACACATATGATATCCTAGATGAGTATGAGTTATTTAAGAATATTTTACTTGAATGTTGGTCATTCATGCCATATTATTATATGCATTCTATTGTCTATTATTATGCATATTGACTATGAAATCTATCTCTTATTGCATTGCATCTTACATACTTAGTACATTCAAATGTACTAATGCATACTCTTGCCTACATGATATAACCATGTAGGAATTGGTGCCCAAGTTGATCATCTCCTCCTTCACGTGGCTAGTTCAGTGCTACTCAAGCTAGTTAGTGAGTCCTCCACTTCGGGGATCGTAGTCTATGCTTCTTTTATTATATATTGAGACACTCTTCATTATTTCTATTTTGATTATGAGGGTGAATCCGGTTGCTTGTCTTGGCCCCCGCTCTTATCTAATTATTAGAGGTATTTGTTATACATGTTATGTATCTACATTATGAGCTTCAACTCTTTGTCTCCTGATTATGATGTTATGCAAGCCTTCCCCTTAGCCATTTGCCCCCATTCTTACTCTTATGTCTTTTATATGCTTCTGCCCATAATGTGTAATGAGAAGTTAAGAGGCTTGTTTAGGGTCCCTTCATGTTCCCCATTCACTGTGTCACGTCTAGGCCCTAGGATTAAGTCATGACGAAGACCCACTTCCAAACTTCAAGTCTTTCACAACTCAATTTCAAGAAATTCAACGTCTAAGGTATTTGGGTTTCATTCATGGGTACCTTTCACCTATGAAGCCCAATCTTCCATTTCTATGAAACTTACATGTTTTCAAGTTATGTTGCTTATGGGTATTATTCATTAGATATCATGATCATATAGTATATTAGGATTTCATGAAAATTTGATTGAAAATACATGATTACTCATTTTTAAGCCTATACCATAAGATGATTTACCTATTATGGTTATTCATGTTTTAAGTTGTAGAACTATGATCTCTCTTAACATTTGAGGAGGGTTATCAATGTATTTTACAAGATGGTATTACCAAGTATTGGTGGGCTATTTTACTTCAAGTTTTCTTACATGATTTCACTCTTGAAATGCATAGTTTTATACTAGCACTACACACCCGCCAAGTGTATGGTAAAATATCCGGTTATGATTTCATGAGCAATTGAAGGCCCAATGCATGTCTTATGAGTTGAATAACTATATGATGATGAGATGAACATATGTATATGATTTCTCTTATATAGTGTTGGAATGTGACCATGCCCTACTCGTAGTTTCATGCCGGGTAACCATGTCGAGGGGTTTGTACCTCGGTCACCAAGGGCTAGGGTACAACAATCCACCAACCATGTTGGGGGGGTTTGTAACTTGATAACCATGTCGGGGGGGTTTGTAACTTGATAACCATGTCGGGGGGTTTGTACCTCGTTCTCCAAAGGTGGTAGGGTACGCTGATCCACCAACCAATTGATGGCTTAAGTACCTTAATCACCAAGGGTGGTAGGGTGCGACGATCTACCAATATGATAGTAGTCTTTTCTTACATATGTAATATGTTCTATATAATCATGGCTTAGTATAAGCATATTCCATGTATGTAATATTGTTATATGTTACTCATTGCCTATGCTTATGCATTTTGATTATGTTACTTATCTCTTGTTGCATTGCATCCTACATACTTAGTACATTCAAATATATTAAGTCATACTCTATGCCTATATGATATTACCATGTACGAACCTGAGCTTCTATTGATTCTCCTCCTTGTGGCTAGACAAATTGTTCAAGTTAGCTTTTGGTGAGTGCTGAAGTCCAGGGACAACATCTTTCTTCTTTCATACGTATAGTTAAACTATATCTTTTATATTTGGATTACCTAATGTCAATAGTATGAGGGTGAGTCCGGTTGCTTGTCTTGGCCCCCGCTAAAATTCTATGTTTAGAGGTGTTGTTGGACAAATATGTAAAGATGTTATGAGCTTGACTCTCTCTTTGACTCTCTTGATGTTTTTATGAAATGAAGGTTTTCCCTTAGTCCCTATGCCCTTATTTCTTCTCGATTATTGTGCTTAATTGCTTTCACCACCAAGGATGTGTAATGATATATTAAGAGACTTGCTTGGGGTTCCTTCAAGTTCCCCATGCATCGTGTCACATTTAGGTCCTAGTTTGGATCATGACAGGGTCCCAGAATCTCAACAGGGCCTTGATTAGGTAAGTGTTGGGAGCAACGAAGAGGAGGAAAGTCAAACCACCTAATAACTGATGGACTTCCATAGCATGCTCTTGTTTGATCTCGTTCCACCATCCTTTGAGTCTATGATTCACTCACCCTACCATGTGGGTATTGGTAAAATTTGGGCAAGCTATGAAATATGCACACAACAAACAAAAAATGTTCTAAACTCCATTTGACATATTTAGGGCTTGAATTAATTTTATTGCATTTCACATAGACACATAGTATGCAATTTTTGTCTATAGGGTGATTGGACCCTTTAGACTTAAATAGGGTGGATATATGATGTAGATTGACCCCAAGGGTCAAACTACCTAAGGCTTGTACATGTATGACCTAGTTTTAGGGGTGGATAAATTTCTATCCTAGGTTTCTAGAAGAGTGGGTTAGACACTGAATAGATTTCCTATGTGAGAAGGTGAGTGATCCCACGGTAGCAAAACTATCTGCTTACACCACACTTATGCCATTTCTCTGGACTTTGGGTTTTAAAGAGAAACTTTTGAGAAGCGCAAAGTCATAACATCACAAGAAAAAAAAAGAGGATCCCAAGTAGGGGAGTATATTTGTCGTATGCCGGTGATCAAACTAGTAACAATTAGCAAATAAAGTTGTGTTAAACAAATATTTTAAAGCAATAATATAAACAAATAAGAAGGGTATAATAGAGAGGAAGGGGGATGTTTGTAGTGAGGGAAGAGGAAGGGGGATATTAGTAAGGAGGGGAGAAGGGAATAACAATATTAAAGGGGAAGGGAGAAGGGGAAGGAAAGGGTACAATTAGAGGGGGGAAAGGAAAAAAATCAAGTTAGTAAAAGAGAAATAATAATAATAATAATAATAATAATAATAAAACCACATAAAACACAAATACGTAATGGTTAGAGCCTAGTTTCCT